>PVJL010009220.1:0-59278 GCA_004026885.1 Lyroderma lyra
ACTATGCCATCACAACATTGTTGACTATACAAGGTGTGGTAAATAGGAAGAGTGAATGTTTAAATTTAGGGAGGGGAGAAAGGGGAGGGGGTGGGAGAGGAGGGGGGGAAGCTAAATATAAGGGGATGGAAAGAGGGGTCACATTAGGTGGTGAACTTATTATGCATCAAGTTGATGATGCACTGTGGAATTGTATGCCTGAAACCTATGTAATCCTTGCTAACAGAAGTCACCCCAATAAGTCTAACAATAAAAATGAATTAAAAAAAATAAAAATAAAAATATTATTATAATAAAAGGTATATTGCTATTAATTCCCCTCAAAATAACTCCCCCTCACTTTGAATACATTTATTTCATCATTTTTGCCACTTTCTAAAGAAGTTCTGGAAGTTCTCCTTCATGAGTATCTTTAGTTGCACTATTGTGGGTTTCTTAAATCAGTGGGTCCCAACCATTTTCCACTTGTGTACCCATTTTAAACCCATTTCTATAAATTGTACCCCTTGTTTTAAAAACAACTTTTGTTTAGTGCCTATCTTAATGTAAAATATAGTAGTGGAAATGAGGTAATAAATTAGGGGAAAAATTACTACACTAAAAGTACAAATCAAAGATTTAATTTTATGATATTTGTAACAGTTAAATACTGATAATGATGTTCAAGTATTTAACAAACTTTTAATTTATTATTAATAATAATATTTATAATAAAATTTATTTGTGTTATCTGAAAAGTCTGTAATAATCGTTATGCAGATCAGTAAGTAGCCAATTGAAACATTGTTAGTGAGATCTTTGAGCTTGCTTTGATGCACCTAGTATCTTAAAATCAGGCTCAAAAGATGCAAGATACACTCTTAAATCTGAACTTGCATTAAGCTTGTTGATGTACTTATTTTTATGAAGGTGCAAGAAGAAAAAGCTCTCTCCACTAGTTCAGTATTAGTAAATGGCAAGATTATTCGAGTGCCTTCTCTCTGAGCTGTCTATATTCCTCACTGACATGTATCCAAAAGGTACATCCAAAAGAAAGGTAAGATGCTTTCTTTTAAAATCAGAATTTAAAGCAGGATCAGTTGAAAGTTCGATTAACTGCTCTTTTTCATTGATTAATAGTTTAGCTTCTTTGAAGAATTCTTCATTGAAGGGATCTGCAGTCCAATTGTTTTCCTTTACACCTCGAGGGAAGTACTTTTAAAAAAACACTTTAAGATCTTCCAAGTGATTTCCAATATTCTCTTTCATGTTTTGGGATAGGGGCAAGTCATGCTCAGATAAGAAGTTGTGTAGAATTTCAAAAACTTCAGGTTGACCTCTTTCAAGACACACTTTCAAAGAATCCAGTTTTTCAATCATTGACTCAATTTTGTTGGATACTTTGAATATAATGATTGAGCTCTTTTGAAGTCCTGAGTTGAGTTTGTTTATTTCTAGAAAAAGTATCTGATAAATATGCAAAACTTTGGAGCCAATCACTGTCCTGAAACTTTGGAGCAAGAGGGAAATGATGGTCTTCAAAAAGTACCTGGATTTCACGTCTAAGTTCAAATATCCATGTAAGTACTTTGCCATAGATAGCCACCTTACCTCTGCAGGCAAAGGTAATGTGCTGTGAATGCTGTTCATTTCTTCTCACAGTGCTTTAAATGCTCTGGAGTTTCATGGTTGTGACTTAATAAAATTGACAACTTTTACAGCCTCATCAAAAACATCTTTCAGTTTATTAGGAAGAGGTTTGAATTCAAGACTTCGTCTATAAATGCAGCCATGAGTCCATGGTATATAAGGAGCTACTTCTTTAATTTGGTCACGTAGGCCTATAAAACCACACGGCATAGGCTTGCTTCTATCAGTACATACACCACAACAATTTGACCAAGTAATGCCCTTTTCAATGAAATAACAATTGATTGCATTAAAAATATCTTCATCTGTGGTATATTATGTCAATGGTTAACAAAGCAACAGGTTTTCTTCAATTTTATTTCCTACCACGTACCTCTCCATGACAAGCAAAATAGATAAATCAGCAACATCTACACTTTCATCGACCTGGATGGAAAATAATTTACCTTTTGTAATTTTATCTATTATACTACTTCAGCTTTGACATCATCAGATATTTCCTGAATTTGTTGAGACATTGTATTGTTTGAAAAAGAGATAGTATTGATTATGCATATTCTTCCCCAAACATACAAAAAACAGTATTCTTAATACAGAGAAATTAAATCTTTAATTGTGATGTGGTTTTTACCACATTTAGCTATGTAATAAGCAATACAGTATGAAGCCTCAACTGCATTCTCATCTCTTTCTTTCCTTACATCATGTATGAAGTAACATTTGGATGCTTTTCTAAGTGCCAAAAATAATGTATTTCTTCATTTTTATACATAGGTAGTTTAGTTTCTAAATATAGCATGAGTAGAGAGGGTTTCATGCAACTGTTGGATAATATTTCCCCCTACACAGCACACAAAGGCTTAGGACAGTCATCATCCCCTACAAATGAAAACCCATATTTAATATTTTTTTTTCCTCTGCATAGTATCTGAATCAGACACCCTTTTACTATCTCCCGGTGTGGGCTTACTCACAGCTACAGACACATGTTGAAAAGCACTTGATGGGTTATAACATTAAGTTTTGGTTTCTTAACTATTCCTGTTTTCAAACACTGATCCATAACTGACACACTTAAAAATCACTGACAATAATAACTGAAACTATGTTAAACATTAAATAAAAAAATAAAACTACTTGAAAAGAATCACGATTAAAGACAACAAACTTATTTTACTCAGCCAAAAGCTAAATTGGTCAGTGTGAATGCACTGAGATGTTTGAAGGATTTCTAGAAACATCGCAAATGGATTGTTCTGAAACTGCATATAATGATTGGTAGAAGAGCATTTTGGGGGAAGGGTTCATAGCCATGCCCTCTCCAATCATCATTAGATTATGTGATGTAATTTTGAAGTGTCTTCATTAACGATAATTCAAACTTAACATTTAATAAGTAACAATTGGCTTTTTTTTTTTTACTTTACTTGCTTTTTCATCATTACTCATTATTTTCCATGTACCTCTAAATCGCCCAGCACGTACCCCCTGAGATATGTGTACCACTGCTTGGGAACTAATGTCCTAAATGGATTCAAAATATTTACCTTTAATGGTAATTTTGACTTTGGGAAATAACCAAAAGTCACATGGTGCTAGATCCAGTGAATAAGATGGATGAGGACCCACCATGTTTTTATTTGACAGAAATTTGTTAACGCATTGTTTGTGGTCCACAATTTATAGTACACTTTGAACACACCTTCTCTCAACCAAAGCTCAAAACTGACTGACTGCACCGAACAAGTTGAAACTTGTCACACACTGTTGCTAAGGTTCAATGAACCACTTCCCACATCAAAGATCGCTGCCTTTGTATTGATGGCATGCAGCAGCAGTATTCACAGTCAACGTATTTTTGTATCATGCCTCGTATTGCCCATGCTGTATGCTATATCCCCATGACTTACTTTATACTGGAAATTTGATCTTCTTATTCCCCTTTACGTTTCTTGTCTCATTTCATAATTTTTCCATTAGAGTATATATTCAATATTATTTTATATTAATGTCAGGTGTATAGCATAGTGGTTACACATTTATGTAATTTAATAACTGATCCCCCTCACTAGTCTTGTACCCACCTGACACTACACATAGTTACTATCATATTATTAACATATTCCCTATGCTGTACTCTACATCTCCATGATTATTTTGTAACTACCAATTTGTACTTCTTAGTCCCTTTTTCACCCTTCCTCCCAAGCCACTCTCATCTATCAACCTGATAAATCTAGTATTCATCTGAAACCATACAAACTTTTTACAATATTGACTATATTCCTTATGTTATACCCTACAGTCTCATGACTATTTTGGAACTACCAATTTGTACTTCTTAATCTCTTTCCCATTTTACTCATCTCCTCAACCCCTCCCCATTGGGCAACCATCAAAGTGTTCTCTGTACTTACAAGTTTGTTTCAATTTTGCCTGTTTGTTTATCTTACTCTTTAGACTCCATATATAAGCAAATTCACATTGCATCTATCTTACTTTGTCTGACATACTCCACTCAGCACAATACCCGCCAGGTCCATCCATGCTGCTGAAGATGAAAAGAACCCATTCCCTTCCATGGCACAGCAATATTCTACTGTACACAAGTATATATAGCACCTCCTCTTTATCCATTCATTCATTGACAGATACCCAAGCTGCCTCCACATCTTGGTTACTGTAACCAATTATGCAATGAACATATAGATGTACATATCCCCTCAAAGTAGCACTTTGGGTTTCTTTGGATAAATACCTAGAAGTGGGATTACTGGGTCCTTCTTTGTCTCCTTTTATAGCCTATATTTTAAAGTCTATTATGTTTGGTGTAAGTACTGGTACCCAACCTGTTTTGTTATTGTTTCCATTTTCATGAAATATATTTTTACCATCCCTTTACTTTCAGTCAATGTGTGTCTTTCAATCTGAAGTGTGTCTCCTGTAGGTAACATATGTGAGTAAGGGTTTTGACTTCTTATCCATTCAACCACCCTATTGTTTGATTGGAGCATTTAATCTATTTATGTCTATTTATATTCACAAATAAGTAGTTATTGCCATTGTATTAATATTTTTTATTTCTTTTTCTTCTTCTTTTTAAAGAAGTCCCTTTAACATTCCTTGTAATAGTGGTTTGGTGGTGATGACCTCCTTTAGCTTTTTCTTGTCTTAGAAGTTCTTTATCTGTCTTTTGATTTTAAATGAGAGCTTTGCTGCATAGAGTAATCTTGGTTGTGGGTGCCTGCTTTTCATCACTTCGTGTATTTCATGCAAATCTCTTCTGGCCTGCACATTTTCTATTAAGAAATTAGCTGACAGTTTTATGGGAGCTCTCTTGTAGGTAATTAATGTTTTTTTCTCTTGCTGCTCTGAAGAATCTTTCTTTATATTCAAGCTTTGGTAAAGATGTGTCATGGTGTGGGCCTTTTTGGGTTCACCTTGTTTGGGACTCTCTGCACTTTCTGGATTCATATGCCTATTTCCTTCACCAGATTAGGGGAGTTTTCCATCATTATTTCTTCAAATAAATTTTCAATTCCCCACTTTCTCTTTTCTCCTTCTGGTATCCCTATGATGCAAATGTTGGTACACTTGATGTTGTTCCACGCATCTTTTAAACTATCCTCATTAAGATTTTTTTTTCTTTTTGCTGTCCTGATTGGGTGTTTTCTGCTAACTTATCTTCTAAGTCACTGATTTGATTCTCTGCTTCATCTAATCTACTATTGATTCCCTCTAATGTATTGTTCACTTCAGTTATTGTATTATTTTGTTGTTGTTGTTGGTTCCCTGAGCAGGAATTGAACCCAGGCCACAGTGGCTAGAGCACCAAAACCTAGCCACTACACCACCAGGGACCCCCCCCAACCCCGTATTATTTATTTCTAACTGGATCTTTTTTATGTCTACCTTCACTTTTATGTTTCCCATCTCCTTGCTGAAATTCTCCAAGATCACTGAGCATCCTTATAACTAGTGTTTAGAATTCTGCATCTGGTAGATTGTTCTCTCCATTTCATTTAATTTTTTCTTGGAGCTTTAGTCTGTTCTTTCATTTAAAACAGCAGTGTCCAACCTTTTGGCTTCCCTGGGCCACACTGGAAGAAGAATTGTCTTGGGCCACACATAAAATACACTAACAATAGCTGTTGTGCTAAAAAAAAATGTTAAAAATCTCAGGCAACATTCAGTTAGGTTGATATAAATTCAAATATAACAGTGCCTGTGTCTTCATGCTGTGCCAGACAGGGGGTTTCAAGAAAGAAATGATAAATTCTGCTAGCACTTCCATCTTGGGGAAAGCTGCCCCTCCAGCACTTGCACTGAAGCCAAACAATTTAGTTCTCCACCCATGCCCCATGCTCCTGGCACCATCTGAAGTGCTGCCTCAGAGCTGAAGTTCAAATCAAATCTGTCAGTGACTAAATCTATGCTCAGGCCCTTTAAGAGGAATGCCTGAGACTCCATCCACACTCCATCTCACCCAGTCATAATCTCTGTTGGTCTTTACAACCAGAATCATGAGGACCTCTCTCACTGGCACAGATACCCTGGACTGAGAAGGCAGGTATGGGTCTGGGACTCCTTGCTCTTCTGGGAGGGATGTCTGCAGCCAAGATATCTCTCCTGGTTTTTACCATCAAATGTTGGTGTGAGACCAGCCCATTCTGCATCTCTACCCCTCCCACCAGTCTCGAGGTGGCTTCTTCTGTATATCCTCAGTTGTAGAACTTTAGCTCAGCCAGACTTTTAGGCAACCATCATGATGTTTTTTCTGCAGTTCAGTTGCAATCCTGATGTGGTCATGAGAGGAGAAAACGAAAGTGCTCACCTACTCTGCCATCCTAACTGCAAATCCTGAAGTTGATTTTTAAATGTTTTTATATTTTTCTTTATTTTTATCCTTTGTTATAGTTTTTCTTTTTCTTTCCTTTTTCTTATTTTATTTGGTTTGGTTGGTTCTGAGCATTCTTGTGCTTTATTCTAAACTTCTACTTGATTTCTCCTTTTTTCCTCTTTTTTTATTTTTTTTTTTTTATGTGGGTAGTTCCCTGACTGGGAATCGAACTCAGGCCCCAGTGTTGACAGCGCTGAAGCTTAGCCACTACACCACCAGGGAACTCCTATTTTAATTTTCTAAAGCAGAATTGATATCTTAATTTTTTAAATTATCCTGATCTTATGTCATGGATTTAATATTTTATCCTATTTCTCTTGATAGTAATTTTTAAAATAGTTTACTATTTCTGCATTGCCTCTACTTTCACAAGTACTTTTTGTAGGTGTGTAATTATTTCATTGTTCCAGTTTATGACTGTCATGTTGGAGATTTTCCTCAAATGTATGCTTATCTTTATATTACACGTGAAACATTGAAAAATTATTTGGAAGATTATCAACTGATGGTCTTTACATATGGGGATTATGCACTGGCTTTTATTTTTATTTTTATTATTATTTTATTTTAGGAAAACCTAAGTTCCTCAAATATTGCTATTTCTAGGTCTTTCCTTTGAGGTTATTTAGTTTCTATAAAGAAAAATCCTCTGTGTCCTGCCTGATATGTTTTGGGAAAAGGGCAGCAAATGAGGCATGGAGGGCGCCATTTATTCTTTCCTTTTACACTTTCAGTATTTTCACAAATTTTTTGGAAATATTTACTCATAATTAAATATTATTAAAAACATACATTAAGAGAGAAAAATAAATTTGATGAATAAACAGAGTGATTAAAAAAATATTTACCAGGTCCTACAATATAAAAGGCATAATGTTTCATGCATTCTGAAATTCAAAATTGTTAACATTAAATATTTGGTTCAGAAGAGTTAACAACCTTCTGTAGAGAAACACTGGCATAACTAACCTTAAAACAAGATCCATTTTTGTGTTATTACGGAGAGCTATATCTGGCAACGGAGGTAGACCGTAACCAGGGCTGACAGACAAAACAAAGTGGTATAAGAGTAGAGTTGACATTTCTCACCAAAGAGACCTAGGAAGGTTTTGAGAATGAGCTAGACTTTGTAAGATGTGAAGGAATTCGGAAGGACAAAGTCAGATAGAAAAGTAAAGTAAAAAAGAGCTTTCAAAGAAAAGTGTATCGTGAATTTTAGGGTGAAAATGTTGGGCTATTTTCTCTGGGCAATTGAACATGATTAGTAATTTTTATCTAGTTAGTTAAGCCTTACTGTGTGCTGGGTAACATGCTGCATACCTTTCATATATGAATTATCTAAGCTTCTATTTCAGAGATGTGAGTTTGGTTGCAAAGTGTGAGATAGATGCGAGGAGAGAAAAACAGGAGGACTAACCCAAAAGAGTTAAAGCCTTTGGTCCTCTACTTAAAAGCATAAACAAAAGCTAATCAAAGATGGAATGAAGACTTAAATATTGTAAGCTGCCAGAAAATAATATGGGGAAGTATCTAAACATACTAACTATAAATTGTTGATGTTGATCTACATTAAAATTAAGAACTTCTGTTTTTAGAAGACACTACAAAGAAATGAAAATGCAAAAATAAATGAAAAATAATTTGCATTATATATAACCAAGAGAGGGTTTGTTCCAGAAACAATGTAAGGAATTTCTAAAAATCAATAAGAAATACAGAAAAATTAAAACAGATAAATGGGTCTAAGACTTTAATAGGTATTTAACAAAAAGAAAACCCAAATGGCTAATAAACATAAAAAGATCCTCAGCTTCACTAGTGATCACAAAAATGCAAATTAAAACTACAAAGACATGCCTTTGAATACACACACATTCAGACACAAACACACACACAAAATTTAAAGCTTGATAATACCACATACTATTAGGATGTGGAATAATATAGCTACCTACATAATGCTAAAATAAGTACAAATTGGTTTTCATCACTTTGGCAAAGAGTTCTCTGTTAATTATAAATTAAAGATATACACACACAGAAAATCCATTCCAACATACAAATACCAAGAAACTCATGCACAACTAATCATGATACATTCGTAAAATGTTCAGAGCAGCACTATTTGCAAAAGTGAAAATGGAAACAATCCAAATGCCCATTAACAATAGAATGAAAATAAAAATTGTAGAATATTCACTTGACAGAATGCTATACAGCCATAAACCCATACAGCAACATGACACTATATGAATGAATCTCACAAAAACAAGTGGAGTTAAAAGTAGCAAATCACAGAAGAGCCACATACGGAATAATTTCATTTACATAAAGTTCAAAACTAAGCTCCTTTCTTTAGGGAAGCATCCATCAGTTATAACTCTAAGGAAAAGAAATGAAAACATAATAAATGTAAAGGAAAGTACTTTCCTCTGGCTGAGAAGTAGAGGCACATGGGGATACAGGCAACATTCTATTTCCCTGCCTAAGTTGTTGCATTATGGTTCATTTAATAATTATTCTTTAAACCTGCATTCATTTATGTTTTTCTCTAAGAATATCTACCAAAAGTAAAATAAATATATAAATATTTTTAAGTACAGGACTAAAGAAAAAGACTGAGAGAAGAAAATATCAAAAGCAGAGAAACAGGGGGGTTCCCTGGTGGTGTAGTGGCTGGGCCTCGGCGCCCTCACTGCCGCGGCCCGGGTTCGATCCCCACTCAGGGAACCAATCAAAAAAAAAAAAAAGAGTATGAAAACAGAGAAACAGGTTATTGCAAGCACCCAAGAGGAGGGACCTGAGGTCTTCAAAAATGACAGAAGAGGGAGAGGAATGGGACTCAGTTATCAAAATAGAGACAGAACTAATAAAATTTGGTGAAAGAGAAAGAAAATCAGAAGAAACAAAGGTGTCTTCAAGGTTGTATTCAAGTGACTGGTAGAATAACGAGAGAGAAAGGCAATAGAGGTAGGTGAGCAAGGCTAGCATGAGCAAGGTGGAAGATGATAAAAACAGCTTGGGCACTTTGAGTTTAAAACCCTTGTGTGACATCCCTGCAGAGATATCCAATAAGCTTGAAATACTGGTTTAGAATATAATTCTATTGTATAATAACTTATTTCAAATAGCCAACCAAGAAATGCTTTCTTGAATATCTCCCACCTGCAAGATAACCATGCTGACCTCTATAGATGCCATAATAAAATACAAGCAGTATTCTCTTTCCCAGGAAGCTCACAATTTAGCCAAAGATATAGGATATTTATAAAGGGAATGGCAGCTAGATAAAAGGCAAGGCTAAATGAATTTCAGAGATGAAAAGGGGCAGAGAGTTTAGTAGGAATGTGAAAAGATATGTAGGAAGACAGGCGGATGGATGGATGGATAGATACATAGATAGATATATAAGTAGAACTTTGAGGGGAAATAATTTACAACTAGTGATTTCTTTTTATTTGTATATAGGACTTAGAAATGAGGAAAAGTCTTTCCAGACAGGGAAGTTGCTTAGTGGCATGTTCAAAGGGCAGTAACCAGGCCACTCTGGGTAGGATTAGAGGAGCAGCAAGGACAACACAAGAATAGTATGATGATACCAGAGTTTTTTCATCAGCTGAACAAGAGACAAGAAAACAAACAAAAGACATAATAAATTAATAAATAAATAAATAAACAAACAAAGCTCATAGACCTTGCCACTGTAGCAATCAGAAAAAAAGATAGAAGACCTGAGCTAAAATATGACAATAGAAATGAAAACAAAGGAACTGACTCAAAAATATTAAGAAAAATTAATATATAATATGTTTGCGATGAGAAAGAAAAGATAAAGCCAGCTCTGAGGTTCTGTCTAGACAGCAAGATCCACGAGACCACTGTGAGAAAGAAGATAGCCAGGAGGGGAGATTTTGGAGAGGGACATGTGTTCAATTTTAAGCACTGGGTGGATAATGAGACACCAGCTGATGAATCAAGTAAAGAAGCCCAATATGGTCTTAGAAAATTAGAGCATTTTCTCAGAATAAAATTTATGTGAGCAGAAGAACGAAGATGTATGCTCAGAAAAGTGAGGGTTGAATCTAGAGAAATGATAAGTATCTCTAATGAATTTATTGCTAAACCATGTATTGAGCACCAACCATATGTGATATGCCATAACAAGAACGTTGAGTTAAACATATAGAAAAAGAATTGCAGAGAGAAAGTGAAAGAAATTCGTAAGTTTAACAAGTGGGGGACAAAAACAACCGTTAAAAATTACTATGATTAGCAACTTTCCATTTCTCCCTTCTTCCAGTCTCTGGCCACCACACATGTTAAGTTCCAACTATGCAAAATGAGTAATTTCTAGAGAGCTGCTATACAACTTGTGCCTTTAGTTAACAATAATGGATTTACACTTAAAAATCTCTAAGGGAGTAAATCTTAAGTTAAGTGTTCTTATCACATTATTATTTTTTTAAAATATACAGTTAACCTTTGAACGACATGGGGGTTAGGGGTGCCAACTCCTTGAGCAGTAAAAAAAAAAAATCGACGTATAACTTTTGACTGCCAAAAACTTAACAATCCATGGATAAAAGAATCCACAGATGCTCAAGTCTCCTATACAAAATGGTGTAGAACAATGCATAAAGTTGGCTCTTTACGTATGTGGACTCCCAACCACAGATCCAAAACAGTATAGGTATTTATTGAAAAACATCCATGTATTAGTGGATCCACACAGTTTAAACCCATGTCGTTCAAGGGTCAACCGTATTCCAATAAAATAAAGGACAAATAAAAACCCAATGCAAAAGGAAAACCAAATTATCTGAACTGGACAGTAAATAAAATAATAAAAATAGAAAGTCGTCAAAGAAAGACCAATAGAGTCAAATACAAGAGGTCAAGGAGAAATGAACAGAGAAAGAACCTTTTAAATACCACTGAAGGCAGTTCCCTGGTGGTGTAGTGACTAGGCATTGGCTCGCTCAACACTGCGGCCTGGGTTCGATTCCCAGCCAGAAAAGCACCCCAAAAAAACCAAAAACAAACAAACAAAAACTTTAAATACCACTGAAAGTTAAAAAGTCAAGGGTGAACTTCAGGGAAGCAGGTTAATTAATGTGAAGTGGATAAAAGCCATATTTGGAAGGGAGAATTCTGCACTTGTCCCCTCTACCCAGAGCAGTACCCTCCTGGCTACTCCTTCGGATGTTCGCCCAAATGTCATCTTCTTCGCGAGACCTTGCCCCAATCTTCCTATCTAAAACTATAACCCCTCCGCACTCCTTTTCCATCTCCATACTCTATTTTCATCACAGCACTTATCACCACATGTTTCTTATTTATATTGTTTATAGGCTGTCTCATTCCATGTAAACGGCGCTAGAGAAAAAATTTAGGCCTAATGTTCATAGCTCTGGTGCCTAGAATAGTGTTTATACAGAGGGGCAATGGATCTTGGATAGGTCCTGAAAACCAGGTGGAAGAGCTGCATCAGGAGGAAGGCATGTTAACTGCATCACATGAAACATCAGATAATATGAGGACAGAGAGCTAGCTGACAATGGGATTTTAGAAAATGACCTTAGCAAAGGCAATTTTATTTTATTTTTTATTTTATTTTTATTAAATTTATTGTGGTGACATTGGTTAGTAAAATTACAAATTACTGGACAAATACGCAGTGGTACACTTACACAACAGAGTATTACTAGGCCATAAAGAATAAAATCTTAGCCTTTCCAACAGCATGGCTGGAACTAGAAGATATCACGCTACATGAAATAAGTCAGACTGAGAAAGACAAATACCATTTGATCTCATTTATATGTTGGATTTAAAGAACAGAATAAATGAACCATCAAAAAAGAAAAAATAAGTTTTGGATACAGACAATAGCATAGTAGTTGCCAGAGGGAAAGCGGGGAGGGGGATTCAAATACATGGTGATGGAAAAAGAAATGACTCTGGGTGGTGAACACACACTGCAACAGGTAGATGATAAAGAACTGTACACCTAAAGCAAGGGCAATTTTAAACAAGCAGTGTGAAAAAGCAGATTGAACTGGGTAAAAGCATGAATGGGGTAGTAAAGAAGTAAAGCTGGGGGGTAGAAAATGCTCTCCAACACTGCTCAGAGTAAGTTTACTCACTCCCCTACGTGAGTATCATTCAAATATTTAAAGACAGTTATGTTCACCTGAGTCTTCATTCCTCCAAGGCAAACACTTCCAATTCCCTCATCAGAATAGTGACACGTTGTCTTACCCATGCTTTTTTTTTCCCTCTGAGCCCACTTCTCAAGCACAATGCCAAAACCACCCTGATTCTTCTGATGTGCCTTCATTATCACAGAGTGAAAGGTGACCATTTCCTCCTGAGTTTGAGGTTTCATATCTGGATGAAACCAGTCTGTATCTGAATCAATTAATCCAAACAAACCATTTTGCCCAGTACACCAAGTTGTTAAATCATATTACGCTTGCAATCAACTGAAACCACTAAATTGTTTTCAATGTGCTGCAGATATACCACACATCTCCTTCATCCTGAGCTCATGTAGTCTGCAGTTTATTTAAAGAACACAACTACAGATTTTTCACTTACAGAAATCTTTACAGCTGTTTTTGTTGTTAGTTTGGTAATGAAAAGAGAACTGACTCTGGATGATGAACACATAACACAACACAGAAGATATATTGTAGAATTGCACACCTGGAACCTATAATTTTTACTAATCAATGTCACCCCAATAAACTTAACAATAAAAAGAAAAAATTTTTTCCAGTATTTACATCTTGATAAATTCCCAAGTATCTTTCTTATTTCTTCATTCCTTTTATATTTGAACTGGTTTCTACAAAGTAAATTAAGATGAAAATATTACTTTGTTTTGGTAAACATATAAAATGCTGCAATTAATATGAAAAATAGACTTGACAAACCTTTCCGGTGTGTACCATTGTAAAGAATCAGAACTCCAAGCTCATATTGTTATATACAAATAACTATTCTAGTTTTTGAAGACCTTTGCATATCCTGTTTTATGTAAACATGCAAGATATTAATCGTCATTTTTAGCTTTGTGTCCAACTAATAAATATCTCCACTAATGCTAACTTCAAGATGCTAAGGAAAATACTGACCAAATTTAAACTACTAACAGCCCTAAGGTACATTGTTAGCAACTAATATCTGGTTAATAAATTCAACTTTAATCCTTGCAATTCAACTACAGTCTTTCAATCAATCAAACATCCCTTAGGCGTTGGACTATAATTTGGCTCAAAGTTTTCACACTTTATCCACAAAGTGATGAACTATCAATATCCTGTGAAGTTCTGAAATGTACATGACCTCATTAATTCAGATGTAGAGTCCTTTAATCCAGATACAAAACCAAAACTCAGGAGGTTCTTTGTAATATAACAACAGAGAAAATGAAATACTTTAGTCAGACTAATGATAGTGTATTTGCCAGGACTCAGCTATAATTTTTAAAAAGGAAATTTTAGTAATTATAATGATTATTGAAAATAATGATTAATAATAATGAAGTAATAAAGGCAAGGAACTAATAACAATAAGTTGTATTTCTTCATGTAACTGAAAAGTCTATGATAGCTTTCTGGCTACACATGGCAGCAAGATAGCTGCCAGCAGCTACCACCTTGGGTCCTCTCAAAATCAATTCTTGATTGAAACAACATGTCTCTTTTTGAGTAACACCAGCTTAAGATCCAGGAATTACTAAATAAACCAACATAAAAAGTACAGTCATGCACCATTTAACAAAAGGGATATGTTCTGAGAAATCCGTAATTGGGCAATTTCATCACTGTACAAACATCCTAATGTAACACACGAACCTGGATGGTATAGCCTACTACTATACAGTAAGCTGTATGGTATAGCATATTGCTCCTAGGCTACAAGCCTGTATAGTTTGTTACTGTACTGAATACTCTAGGAATTGTAGCACAATGGTAAGTATTTGTGTACATAAACATATCTAAGCATAAATTCAGTGCAGTAAAAATATGGTATAAAAGCTAGAAAATGGTACATGGAATAGGGCACGCACCATGAATGGAGCTTGCAGGACTGAAAGTTGCTGTGAGTGAATCAGTGAGGAAATGGTCAGTGAATCTAAAGGCAAATGACATTTCTGTATACCACTGTAGCCTTTATAAACACTGTGTACTGAGGCTGCACTGAATTTATTTAATAAAATTTATTCAATAATGAACTAACCTTAGCTTACTCTAGATTTTTTACTTTATAAACTATAATTTTATAAAGCAAAAATGTTACTTTATAAAATGTTACTATATAAAAAAGTAATGTGTTGACCCATGGACATCACTACAGCTTTGAAGGTCTTTGCATATCCTGTTTTATATAGATATGCAAGATATTAATCATCATTTTTAGCTTTGCTTCCAACTAATAAATATCTCCACTAATGGCTAACTTCAAGATGCTAGGGAAAATATTGACCAAATTTAAGCTACTAACAGCCCTAAGGCACATTGTTAGCAACTAGTATCTGGTTAATAAATTCAACTTTAATCCTTGCAATTCGAGTATAGTCTGACTGAAATATTATGCAGCACATGACTGTAAATGACACTGATTGGCCAAACGAAGTCACGTGTTCCTGTCTGGAACCCAATGGGAAGCCCTTCCTAAACACAATCTGAGGAAGAACTGAGGAAATTTGAGCTACTGTCGCCAAAGGAAGGGGCAATGGATATTGGCTAGGCCCACATCTCAAATGGCCACCGTATAAACCCAGCAAAATTCTCATGGTACACTAGCCACAGGAGAACACTTTGCCAGATAAAAGAGAGAGACAGGGCTGCTACGGGTCAGACCAACAGGTAAACTTGTAATGTTTCCAGGCACAAACACCCAAGTGATTTCTCCTGATGTACAAAACAAGCAACCACGGTTTCCATTTCGGCCAGCATAAGATCCTTTCTCGCTCAGGGTCTACCTGGCATTGTATCCTGCTGACATGAAGTTAAAAACCAGTCACGTTTGCTTTGCCAGGTACCTTTGAGATCATGGGCTTAGTTCAGGATTCATGGGGCTGGCTTCCTTAGATAAATCATTTAAATCATTCAGGGTAAATTTAATCTTACTCCATGCATATCTATTAATTAAATTTCTATTGCCTGAGAGTAAGAACCTTAATTTTTTTGATGTTCAAGGAAGCATGTAGTTTCTATATTCCTCTTTACTGCTGCCTCAAATGGAATTCCCTCACTTTTGCCCTATTTTACATTCACATACAACATATATGCAACACACTAAGAAATTTCTATACCACTTTAAAATAGAAAAAAATCTGACTTAAAGAAAAAACAAAACAAAACAAACAAACTTCGCACTGTCAACCTAATTGATCCAAAAAAAATTTTTAAGGGAACCTGCAACTTTGAAGGAACTCTTAACAGCTGATTCTGTGACTAGACTTCCTGAAGTGACATAACTGTTTCTCTTGGCAGTTTCCTTATTTCAGGAGCATGGAAAGCTATTATTAACCCATAAGAAGACTCCATGCAGTGTAGATTATGTTGGTCATATCATATTCAATTCTCTTCTGGAGTGAGGCTCACTTAGCTAGGTGATTTTTCTAAATAAGCCACAACAATTTGATACTATAGGCTGAAACTTACTCAGTTAAAGATCTGGGCAAACTATAGTTCTCTAAATCTCCATTTATACATTAACTCTATCAAGGAGATATAATATATTCCAGCTCTCCAAAAATCACCTCAAACTGCATGTAATTCTACTGTTAAGTCTTTTCAAACAAGGACAGAGTTCCCCCCAGTTGTGACTCAGGTTCACCAGTAGTTGGTCCTCATTTCTATACCATTAGTGACACTGGTCTTCCCCTCACTCTCCCATATAGTTTATAGGGTCCCTCTAAAATAATTCTATACAAATATATATAGTCTTGAAGGGTATTAATAATAAAAAGCAAGATTACAGCTTATTGATAAAAAGCAAAATGGTTTAACTCTAATATTCAAAGTCAACTGTAACTGAAAATAATTTAAATGATTTTACTCTAGAGCCTATTAAAATGCACAAATAAATTTCTACAAATAATCACATGCAAATGATCAATCAAAAACAAAATATCTGGATACTGTAGGCTGAAGCTTGAGAACCCAAAAATGCATTCCTTCACAGTCTAGTAGAAGAGGCCAGAGAAAAGATAGATAAAGAAAAGGAAAGCTCTTATGTGACATCTTAAAAACAAGGCAGAGAAACTAACTGATCAATATGTCAAATGAAGAGGAAAATCACTAGGAGAGGAGTTGACTGAGAGATTTGCAAAACACTTTACCTTTTTTTTCACCTGACTACACTTGGATGTGGAGCTCTTACAATCTCATTTTAAACATCTTCACCTCAGGAAGCCTTCTTGATTCCCAGAAAAAGTTGGCCCCCATCCCATTAAACTCCTAGAGCTACTTGTTTTACTCTTTTGAAGCACGTTTAACAATCAAGATGCCTTAATGGATAACATAATGATTTTTAAATATCTAATTACTATACTACAAACACAATGACTGCAGGGATCACACGCATGTCCCCAGCACACAACAGTGTCAATAAATAATCCAATAAGTGATTTTTGAGTGAATAACTGAATGATCATCTAACTCTCATTCCCTAGAATGTGATCCTAAAATAAAATCCTTAAGCATTATCACTATTTAGATGACAGAGTGAGGTTGTATTTCTGACACATTTATCATTAAGTAAATATCTTATCTCTTCAATTCCAACTCTAAAAATGTGGGTAATTTTGATACCTTTCAATACCTTAGAGAGAAATGAGCATAGAAAATAAGATAATATACATGCGGTTATCAGGGGAGAATAAAAATGCTATAATTTAAGAATTAGGAATTATTGGTGCTTTAGGAATAGATGTTTATTCGTAGACTCCATGGCACGTGTTTTAAGATTGATGAGATTAATTTATGAGGAAATTGATGTTTGGTTAATGCACAAAGAAAGTGAAGTGACTCTGGGGGTCATTTCTCTTTCCACTATGGTGCTCCATTTGAACCTGACCCCCGTGAACCCTTACTAGTGACTTTCATACATGTCTACATAAGTAGCACAATATTGAAAAAAAAAAACTAGAAATAATCTCTACATGTACAAGAAATGTTTAAGTATAAGAATATACAATTATTGCTTCTCTGTTTGAGTCCCTTATTAGCTAGGGTAGTAAACATTGTAGCCTAATGTGAAAGCAGTTCCTGAGGCTGAAAATCGTTGTTCTTTAAAAGAACTTAATGGGTCCTTTGAAACCAATAATCAGATTAAGCAGCAGTGTCTTTGAAGGAGTTAGTTAGCTTTGCAGCTCAGTGAAGAAGTTTGTCTTTCCTATGAAATTAATATGAGTAAATTTTCATCTCTACAGAGGGACCGTCAGCTCCTTTGGTCTCAAAGTACAAATGAAAAACTATAAGTAAAAGATTGCAACCAAGTATATTTTACCTTTTTCCTCTACTTGCTTTTTCTCTATTTTTTTAGTGTTCTGCCACTTTGAAGTGGATGAGTAACAAAATCTTTTGCCATGTTAACAACATAATCTTACATATTCATTTATTTACCTTGGTCTTTAATTATTTTCCCTGAAGAACCTATAACTTGAGCAAAACAGCATGTGATTTAGCTAAAGTTATTTAGCTAAAGTTATAAATTACCATAAACATTTGCTTTGGAAGAATCCATATAAAATGGTAATTCTAAGTGGTTTATAAATTTTTTATTCCCTCTAATAGCAAATCTCAGATATATACAAGAGGGAAAGGTAATCTACTATCTTAAAGTTCTACAAAGCTATTCCTAGAGATTCAAACCTTACAGACTATCCAAGGTCAAAGGTGAAATGGACTCAAGGTCTTCCTATTTAACTCTAGAGAACATGATCAAGACAACAAAAACAATCTCTCTTTGTTACCATACTCAACATAAAATACACAAAGAATTTTAGGTCCTTTGAGAAGCTCTTTAGAGGTGCTGGTAGATCATGCATTTCATATAGTATTTCACAAAGAGTAAAAATATTAAAATAGATTTGGGTCATTTGGATGCTTTACTGTGTTACTCAGATAATGAAAAAAAAAAAAACTTCCAAGATTAGTCCTCTGCCACTGAACAAGCCTCTATTTAAACCACCTCAGATATTTCTAGGAAAGGAGATTCAATAACTTACATTAGTGAGGAAATAATATTCACATGCAAGGAAGTCTTCTACTCAAACTATGTCTCTCAGTGCATTTATATTTTTTATGGAAGCTATAGTCCATTACTCAGATTCAAGTACAGCTAAAAAATCTCATTAAAACAATTAACTTGACAGAATAATCTAATATCCAAAGTTATTTCCATAATATGACCCAGTGAAATATGCTTAGAGATGTAATTTCAATGAGTTCATTAGAAACACTTTTCTTTTTTATTGTTAGACGTATTGGGGTGACATTTGTTAGCAAGAATTACATAGTTTCCAGGTGTACAATTCTACAGTGCATTGTCAACTTGTTGTATAATAAGTTCACCACCCAGTGTGAGTTCTCTTTCCATCACCTTATATTTAGCTTCCCCTCCCTCCTCTCCCAATACCTACCCCCTCTCCCATCTCCTCCCCATTTCTCCCATCCCCTCCCCACTTGTCCCCAAATAAACATTAAACTACTGATTGTGTCCATGGGATTTTTGTTTGTTTGTTTGTTTTTTCTTTGTTGCTTTCAGTTTTATATTCCGCATATGAGTGAAGTCATACAGTTCCTTGTTTTTTCTGTCTGGCTTATTTCACTAAGCATGATGATCTCCAGGTCCATCCATTTTGTCACAAATGGCACTATTTCATCTTTTCTTACAGCTGAGTAATATTCCATTGTGTATATGTACCACAGCTTCTTTATCCAGTCATCTGTCGCAGGGCACTTTGGTTGTTTCCATGTTTTGGCCACTGTGAACAGCGCTGCAATGAACGTTGGGGTACATAAGTCTTTGCGGACAAAGGTTTTCAAGTTTTTTGGGTAGATCCCCAGAAGGGGGATTGCTGGGTCAAATGGTAGCTCCATTCCCAATTTTCTGAGGAACCCCCACACTGCTTTCCACAGTGGTTGTACCATTTGCACTCCCACCAGCAGTGTACCAGAGTTCCTTTTTCTCCACACCCTCTCCAGCACTTGTTATTCCTTGTCTTGTTGATAACAGCCATTCTCACAGGTGTGAGGTGGTATCTCATTGTGGTTTTGATTTGCATTTTCCTGATGATAGCTAATGAGGATGAGCATTTTTTCATATATTTTTTACTGGTTCCTCTTTATTTAAAATGTAATGTGTGTGTGTGTGTGTGTGTGTCTATGTATCACCTATCTATATATGTACAAGCATGTAACAAACCAAAACACACATTGTGTACCAGAGAAAAGCTGATTTATGATTTACATTGAAATTTTAACTGTTCATTTTTCTGACCACCAAAGAGCAGTGATAATGTTGGTGACTACTCTATCTGAAATAGTTAAATTCAAAACCCATCAAAACTATCAAACTATCCTCCCTAATAAAACATCATTCTGTAGCTCTGTAGTATTAGCTAAAGATAAAGGACAGAAAACAGACAGGAAGTTGAAATATAAAAATTTCATAACTGTTGTCGCCTTTTGAATTCATGCTACATTTTTTATCTAGTTTATTCAGCATAGAACAAGCTAAACTTTAGTTGTGTTTTCTTCTCAGAGACAATGGCCAGAAATAGAGTTTAAATATATAATGAATTCTAACAGTATTTCCTTATCCAAAAAATATCTTTTATTACAGTTTACTATAATAATTCTTGTATTTTACTTCAATACATTTCCAGAGTACATTAATAAAAAATATACTTAAATTGAGTGTGTGTGTGTGTGTGTGTGTGTGTGTGTGAGAGAGAGAGAGAGAGAGAGACTAATAAGAAAATCAGGAGTAGGGTGAACAGAGGGAATATTTTGTTGTGGTCCTATACTTTAAGTTACTTAATAAACATGTCTCCTAAAGGTCAGGTCTCAAGGTCATGCCTCATCTGCAGGGAGATGGATTCTCAACAGTCACCATGCTATATGAGTACATTACATCCCATGATTTATTTATAACTGGAAGTCTGTGCCTTTAAATCCCCTTCATCTATTTTGCTCAAAATTCTATAAATTTATGTTACTGAGATTGTATGATTAAATTTGCATGAGTTAAATTCATACATGATGTGACTCCACTGTGTTTCTGTAACACATTAGAAAATTTTCTCCTTACTGTTTTCTACCTGTGCAAATTATGTTCAATTAATACTACAGTCCTGCAGCATTAGGTATTTGTGCAAAGTTTAGTTTTGTAAGTGAGAGTATACAATAGGGCCTTACAATACTGGAAGTATTAGCAATAATATGAATCATCTAAATTTTTTAAATTATCAAAACAATGATTTCTAAGACAGCAGATTCAGTAAATTGTTAGTCATCTCTCTATTAATACCACATGATATCAAAAACCAAGCTTTTTCAGTAGTCTTGAAATCTTTAAGTATTCTGTTATGCTAGATCAAGAATTTCTCTTATAAAATATAAACCATATGTTGCCTACATTTACAATTGGTGTGAGAATCAAGTGAGGAAAATGCCTGTACAGCTCATAGCACGGTGAATGATGGATAGCTTAATTTTTAGTGCATGTGCATGAGTGCATCATAAACAAATGCTGTAGATCCTTAGAAAATTTTTCTAATCTTACTCAATTAGAAAAAATGATTTTCTTACCTACATGTCCGTATTTTCTATTTTTAAAGATATATATATGACATATGTAATATACACATTTATACCATATACAAGATTATGTCCAAAACATACATATTCTTATACATGTCCCATATATATATTTGGGGTGCCCAAAAAATTGTATACACATTTTAAGAGATATTATCTATGTATTATATAAATACTGATGGTAACCACTTTGAGTACCTCTTATAATTGCACAAGTCAAACGTGACTTGTATTTATCTTTTGTCATCAATTTATATTTAGTATTACAATTCTAATAGTTTTTTCCTTTCTTAAAATGTGTATACATTTTTTGGCATTCTGTGTGTGTATATGTGTGTGTGTGTGTGTTCATGCGTGTGTGTATTTATTTATAATATTGGGAAATATATCATGAAAATTCAGGCAAGAAAACCAATTTCCAACTGGGTGAAACTAGAGGAGTTTCCTAAGAGACAACAGCATTTATACCAGCAAAACTCAGTGGGGAAAATCTTGGCATTCTGCAGTATAGCCTTGGCGAGAGCATTCCCTTGGAAGCAGCAGCTTGAGCAATGAGAAGGAGGTTGGGGTGTGGTCAGTCAACATGCAAAGTTAAGACTGTCTATGAGGAAAATAACAGAATATATGAATATCACATTGGGTTGAACCTAGATTGTGAGGACCCTGCCTGCAAGGCTAAGGAATATGGATTTTTCTAGAGACAATGGGGAGTTACTGAAGGTTTGTAAGCAGGGCACAGCATTTGCAACTGACATTTCTAAGAAAGTCAATCTGTGAGATACTGAGCAGTAATAATGGTTTATGTACTCAGTCCACAAATATTTCCTCTGTTTCTATTTTATGACACACACTATGCTAAGTTGAATCATTAAAAAAATAAAACCCTCTTATGGAGTTAGAAGTAAGATTCATTAACTGAGAAGAATTAGTTGTCAAAGAAGAGGAAGATATTCATGTCAACTCAGAGAGCTGATAATGTCTCCATTTACAGAGAAAGGCAGGACTGTAAGGTGTGCGGCAGATGTGACACAGCCCATTTTGGACACATCAATGTGATGTGTCTGCAGACCATCCCATGCAAATGACCAGCAGACACCCACTGTGCAGTTACAACATGGCAGGGAGAGACATATCTATGAATGATCTAAATTGAGGTGTTGAGTTTCTAAGACAGAAAATATAACAGCAAAATGTTTCAACTATTAAATGCTAAGACAAAAATCATGTAAAAAGTGATCTATAGAAATCCCACATGATTTATAAAAATTAGTAGTTCAATCTTATACTTCAGTTTGATGCATATCTATAGAAACTAAAAATGTTATTTATAAAAATTGTGTATTTAGTCTGACATGTTTAAGCTTCAGTCACCTTTAAAGTACCCTCTATTTGAAGCAATACATTTATTGAGATGCCTTTTCCACGGCTCAAAACAGTTTTTGAACTTGTCAATTTTGATGCCTTTTAGTGCTTCTGCCATTTTTTGTTTCACCTCTTCCATAACAACAAAACATTTCCTTTTGAGAACTTTTTTCATTCATAGAAACAAAAAAACATAGCTCGAGGCAAAATCCAGTGGATACGGAGGGCAGAACATGGGGGTCATGCCGTTTTTTGGTCAAAAACTGCTGAACACTCAGAGCGGTGTGTGCAGGTGCATTGTCATGCCGCATGTTATTTGGATAAATCACGCAGCATGAAATGGACAAATGCACTGATAGAGTCCCCAAAAAAAGTTCACTGAAGCTGAATGCAGCCTCTCATAGTAATGCCACCTGGTACACTGATACCAAGGTCGCTGACACCTCAGTGAGTTGTTTGTACAGTGCTGCTAACAGAAGCATGTGGTGGCAAGTTCACAAACTTAGCTGTCAGATTTTGGGCACCATGACAGCTCTGAGGGCCATTCCAGAAAAAGAGTTCCAAAATTGCTTGGAAGCGGGTTCTAGGCACTGGCATCGGTGCATAGCTACCCAAGGAGAGTACTTTGAAGGTTACCATAGTGATATTCAGCAATGAGGTATGTAGCAGTTTTCCAAGGATGAGTTCGTGAAATTAAATATCAGACCTTGTATAGAGTTATTGTGGTGATCAATTTGCACTGTATAGAAATATCAAATTGTTGTGGCACAACTGAAATTAATATAACCTTATATCCCAATGTTACCTCAAAAATAGATAGCATTGTTTATGAAAGCATTCCAACACATTTAGAAAATAATTTGAAATGTAATTTCTTCCCTGCATCCTTAAGAAATTCTTTAAAAAGCAAAAGGCATATTTACTATATCACAGATTATATACTATGAGAAAAATATGTTAATAATTCTTCAAATATATGAATTAATCAAATATTTCTAATTGCCCATTATCATGTCTGTGCCATCTTTCACCTCTTAATTTTTGCCTTTCAATGTGGTCATAGAAACAGAAAATGACAAAACTTGACTTTCCCTGAGAGAAGAAAGACTTCCTCTTAGCTGAATATTAAGATTGTATCAAAAATAAGCTATTCGAGGATTAGTTTTGCAGACCCCATTTAATATACAGAAGGATGGATTTTCTGGCTAGGATAATAGTTAGACACATTAATATATGCTGCCCTTTCTATGTAAAAACAAAAACTGTGGGTCACCATTGGGTACTTTAGGATAAGATGGCAGCAGCAGAGGCCGTGGTAGGGTACTAAATCTATTATGTATAATCTAAATCCCCCAGCCTGGCCATTCCTTGTAATAGATGCTACACATTCACAAGGTAGCTGAACAGAGTTCGGGGTACAATTTGTGTCTATGAAACAAAATGAAAGGAACACACTATTCAGAAGTGAGATAGTGAGGTGCACATGTAGCACAATAAAGGAGTTACAATAGAGAGAAAATATGCATATGATAGTTGAGAAAACAGAAAAGCTTTTGCATTGGTCAGAGAGGAAGGAAGGCTTCATGGAGGAGACAGAGATGAGCTGAGGCTCAGGGAATAGCTGGTGATTTACACCACATTCAGGGTAAAAGGAAAGAGCCAAGTTGGCAGGAATTATATTAGAAAATCACAGGACATCAGGTTGTAAAGGCCAGTAGGCCAGGTAAAAGTAAATGGGACTATTTATTACATGTAATGGGGGAAAATTTGAAAATCCCAATAGCATGACAACATGCTAGCATCTATCTCTGGAGAAGATTAATCCACTATCTTTCATTGAAGAATTGATTGGGAAAGAATGTATCGAGAGTGGAAAACAATTTGGAGGCAGTTGATAGGGTGACAGCAGTAAGAATTCAAAGGTAATTTGAAGATATTCTCTGCATAACATGGTGATTAATTGCACTTGGGAGACAAATGAGAGAACTAAGTCAAGGCCAGCTTCAGAAATGCAGCCTAGGTAACCAGACAAATGACACAGCCTATAAAAGGAAAAGAAAATCTGTTTTTGTTGCAACCTGCTTGAAAAGAAGCTACTTAGAAAAGGTGGCATGGAATCTTGTTTTGCACGGCCAGGTGAGTTGGTGCCCAACAGGGACTCAAAGAATAGCACAGCTATTAGGTAAAATCCTTTTCATTATCACTGTCAAGTCACACGGATGTATCCTGATTTCTATGGCAGTTTAGGTTGCATTATTCCCCCGATCCCCATTAATTCTCTAGTGATGAAAGCCTGCGTACGAATAAATATTCTATTTTGGCAGTCACCTCCGTTAACACTACACAAAGTCAGATTGGATTATTCATCAAATTACCCTATTACACGCATGGACACAATGGGGGGCCTCATCAATTTGGGGGCTCATTGTATTTTTCTTTTCAAAACCTCTGTCCACATACTGTAGCATCCAATAACAATCTTCCCAATGAGTCACCATAGTACAAAAATGGGAAGAGGTGTTTCAATGCAAAGTCTAAACTCTGCTATATCAAAAGCAGAGAACATTATACTATTTCATTCCAAACTAAAGGACAAATAAAAAGTTTGTTACTGATCCTACATACCATAAATGCCTGAATAAAAGCTAAACACATGAAAAATACATAAATATATAAAGAGAATATATTTTTAAATATTTAATTGAAGAGAAACAGGAAGGAGTTAATATTAAGGTTTTGGTATTTTAAATGAAGGGGAAAAAAAGAACCTGATAGCCTTTCTTCATTGTGGGATAAACTCAAACTAAATCGTGTCCTTTATTTTCCTTTAGCTCTGGGTTCTGCATTTTTTCCCCGTCCTTCTCCCTCCTGCCTAAGCATTCTCTTTTCGACTCCTCTCAGAACTCTCACACTCCCCTGTTTGGGATGGCTGAGACTTCATTCTCTCCCAGCACGGTTTCCCCAGGTGTGGTCTGTAGCCCACCCACATCCGAACTCTCTCCAGTGTGGACAAAGTGCAGACTGCTGAGCACAGCTCAAGTCAAATTGAGTTTGGCTTCTCACCCCTTCCCACCCTTCGTACTCCTCTGTGGATTTCCTTCACCTCTCAAAGCACTCTCATTTTTCCTTTATCCTAATCCAGCCTGCATAAAAATCAGATAAATGCAGAGCATGTCTTAATATTTTACGAACCCTACCCATGTGAGATGCACCTACCTAAAGCCACATGCTTAACTATGGCAAGTATTTTATTTACTCAATCACAGAATCAAACAACTGCTCTCCTCAACTCTTTAATAGTTAAACTCAAGATCTCTTCAACTGCAAGTGAGGTCTCAGCTTTTTCTGAAAAAAGGAGTATCCACTGTAGGTCCCAGGAGCAGAACTTCTGCATTATAAGAAGGTGAACTTACTATACATCAAGTTGACAATGCACTGTAGAATTGTATGCCTGAAACCTATGTAATCCTTGCTAACAGATGTCACCCCAATAAGTCTAACAATAAAAATGAATTAAAAAAAAAAAGAAAGTGAAGATGACTTAGAACCAAATTTGGGCAACTGTGTCAAGCTAATGAATGAGTAGGGATGATAGTTAATACCAATTTGCGCTTTAAAGTAAAAATCAACAAATATTTATTAAATACCAACTCTATATAATTAAAATACTCTGTAGGATACATGTGGGTGAAGCATCCTATAACTAATTTGGAAAAACAATGCCAACATACAAACAATTAAATAAGATTTCAGTTTAAAATAGCAGAAGGTTTGGCACAAGACTATGAAATACGTACACCCAGTTAGAGCAATCTAGGATCAGAGAAGGCACAAGTCAGTTCATCCTGTGACCTTACCCAAGGTTTCACAGAGATGAGACTTGAACTAGGATTAATTGGGTCTGCATAGGTAGAAGAGGAGAGAGACAGGGTTTGCACGGTGGGGGAAGGGGACCAAAAGGCAGAGATAGCAAAGCAAAAACCATATAATAGAGAACTCAGGTAAACCAGAGTAGCTGGAGTAGAAATACTAACCAGAGGAAATGTAAGATAAAAGCTCAAAAATGAGGTAAGTGGCAGAAAGTAAATCAGTGGTTGCCTATGGCTGGGGTGAGGAGGGTACAGTGACTACTAATATGGAGATAATTCTGGGGTGACAAAAACTTTAACATTAGACTATGATTGCACAACTTTGTCAATATGCTAAAAACCATGAAATTGAATATTTTAAGTGTATTAGTGTTATGGAATATAAATTCTACCTTAATAAAGCTGTTTTTAAAAGGGGGGGAGGAAAGATGGTCTCGATAATCATTATCACTATAGGTCTTCAAAATGATCTGTTATATGATTATTTTATAATAAATATTCCTGCATATACCAAAATATATGTAACCATCATTGTCCCTTTACTTTTATCCATGGAAATCTTCACGGAGTATAACCTTCCTTCTCTTCCTCCGTGTTCTTATTTACTCCAAAGTGTGGCAGACCTGCTTAGCATTCACATGACATTAGTAACTTGTAATTTCCTCATGTTGGAAACCGGACACTGAGTTCACAATATATGTAAATCTTAATAGACCACCGTCTTTCAACCCATGGGAATTTTCCATCAAGTTAAAGACATTTGTTCTTAAACCTGTTTATTTTGTTGATATTCAAATGGCGTAAAGTAGCTAGTGGTAGATGGACCCTAAAATAGGAGGGCTGTCCAGAAGGTATCTAGCCATGCAATATGTAAAATAGAGACATTTGTAGGGGGATTTTTCTTTTTCTGGACAGTCCTTGTATTCCTTCTCACTTTATCCCCTATGTTATAAAGAATAAAAATGACAATAAAAATAGCTTAACTATGCTCTTATTAGCATGTGCTAAACACTTTCTATAGACTCTCCTCATTATAACTTCACCACAATACCATGATGCAATGCATCAAGAAATATTCCAAAGAGAAAAACACTAGAGTTGTGCAAAAGTACAAATACTAACTGAAGCTAGAACACAGAAGAGAAGGCAGTTTTAGATTTGAATCATTTCTTAAAAATCTTTGGATGTTTTTAAGTCTGAATACAAAACTATTAGCCTCTCAATTCGTGAGCCTATTCTCATGATCACATTCTGCATGAATACTGCAGTTTTATCTTGGAAAACTGTAAACATCATTACATTCATCTTAATTTTAAAAGTTTTCTGAATGCTCTAGAAATAATGAATTATAAGTTTGTATTATGCTATCTATTCACTAAATAAAATTGTGATATGATTTAGGAATAAAATACTAAATACAAATTGAGCACTTTCACAGAATGAATTGGTAGAAATTTTGAGATAGGCTAAACTAATGAAAATTTAACATGCACCCAGAAGAAAAGGGAATTATATACTAAAATACTAAAATGACTTAGGTATGCCTAATTTCTTTTTCCTGCACTACATTTATTTTTCAAAGTTAATGCTGACCAAAAATCTCTCCTTGTTAAATTTCCCCTATGCATGTACAACTGCTGTCTATCCACAGAAAATGTTAAATTTTACATCTTGCCAGACAAATAAAAACTCTGTGGGTCTACAAATTCATTTGGCAACAATTTTGTTATGCAATGATAAAGCTGCGATATTATTCATGTATAAGTATAAAACAATGGATACAAATTTATTTTTACTGAAAATGAGAGTGTGCTCCACTGTTCTGTACAATCCATTAACTACTATACCTAAACAAAGTCTTTATAATGTTATGTTTTTCATTTCATGAATTTTTATAGCTAATGTGCTTTCAGCCAAGAATAATATGATTAAAAGAGAGTTCAATAAGAATATGTGGCAATGCAATAAGTATAGAAGTTAATAAATTACTCAATGATGAGGAAACATTTATGGATCACTAATTTTTGGAAAGCTTTATATCAATTTTTTACTACAAAAATTTATTTAAAAATTTTAAAAGGAGGCAGATAAAAGGTTTTAAAATTAGTAAGATATTGACTTTTCTTACTTTGTATGCTAATTTGTGGATTTAACAGCCCCTAACTAAATTAAACTGATATATTTTGTGTGAGAATAGCTTGTAGATATGGCCTACTTGACAAACTGTCTGAATTTCTGAATTGATATATCTTTAAAGAGGAGGAAATTAAAACACTTTTAGTTTGGCAATCTCTGTTAATAGCCTAACATAAGTAGTTATGTATTCAGAAGATCCATGTAGTTTCATTCCTGTTTCTAATTTGCTCGAAACTTTAGGTCCATAGACGAGATTAGGAATTGGTTAAAATTTTCAATTAGGTTCCCTACCAATTAGATTAATGCAATTCAGAATTAAACTATGAAAAGAAAATAGAAACTTCATTTCTCTGATAGTGCTCAAGTCTGGTAGGATAGGAAGCAGAGAAAAAGATGGGGAGAGAAAGAGGAAGAAATTTATAATAAGAATGGGAGTAATATAATTAAAATCTATCAATAATAAAAAAATTCTGCTGGAGTCTCTTACCCAATCAACAATTTTCTATGACAACCACTAGGTAGTAATCACAATAGATGAATTTAACATGTATTTTATTAATGTAATCTACTTGAGAATGTATTAAAAATATAATATAAAACAGTCAACTGTTAAGCAGAAAGAAAAAAAGAAAGTGGATAATCTATAAACCGAATAAATATCTATGAATGAAGTCTGCAATTAAGATACTCCCTAACAGAAACCAGATTTACAAATATCACTTATTCCTTCTTTTAACCGTGGTCAACGCTGCTAATGCTTTGTCTACACCCCAGTCAGCCCTAATGCCTGTGGTGCCCTCCCGGCTTCTCTGGGACATTACCACCCCCTGGTGACCAAATGCGAGAACTACTGATCCCTCTAGTTTTCTTACCACCTGATTTCTCCCCCAACTCTAAGAATTCACATTTTATCTTTCACCATTTCCATGTCTTCCTGTTGACTCAAGTAATTCCACCTCAAGAAATCAATTTTCAGATTCATTCGCATATCTAAGAATCCATTTTTTTCTATTTCTGTATCTCTTCCAACTTGAGTAAATTATTTTTGGAAAATAATTTTCTATCTCTTTCCTTTATATCTCACTCCTTGGTATCAATGAGTTAAAAATGGATTAGTGAGTTTAGGGTTCAGATTCAGGTAAATCATCACTAAAAAGTGTTATTATTTCTGGTAATAGGACTTCGGGAAATTATACATACCAAAGAGGTATAAATGGGGTTTAACTACATCAAGAAAAAGAAAATTCACAAATACAATTTAAAGAAATATTAGAACCAGTACTACCTACATTAAATGTAATTTTTTAAAATGTCAGATCCAGTAAATCTACATTTAATGTAATTGAAAGGAGAACTATTACTGCCTACATTAAATAATTTGAAAAGTGTCTAAAATACCATTTGAAATTTCAACAACTGTGTCCCCCATCTATTAAAACCTTTTAAATAAATATGCCAATATACTATAAGTATTATACATTAAAGGCTAGTTTAATTTTCCGGCTTTTGTTTTTGGCAACAATATATTTTACTTCTTTATTATTAATATGTAGTAATTTATGGACTATATAATATTGATGATATAGTTTTGGTTTTGTTTTTGGCTAGGGTTTAACTAAACACTCTTTGCGACACTTTTTTTAATAGTGAAAAGCTTTCCACATTTCAAACAACTGAGACTTGTGTAGACGTAAGGAACGAAATGTCACCTCCCTACAGCACAGAGCAAAGCTATGATGGTTGTGTTTACTGAGAAGACACCCTCACAACATAAAAGAAAGCCCAGGAAGGTGTAATTAATATAATTAGCATTTAGTCTCAACATGACCTTCCACCATGGTGACCAGAGGCAGTCTCATAAGAAGAAAAGGGCAGTCGTTTGGAACAAGACAAACTTAGGCTTCAATTCTCAGTCTACCATGTAAATAAGCTACTTTATCTTGACCAAATCGCTAGGTTTTCTGAGCAATGATTTTCTCCTTTATAAAAATATGGCTAGTAAGGCTTTTATTCTAGGGCTGTACTAATGCATGCATGTATGTATGCATTATACATATTCATACACACACACACACACACACACACACACACATATACACATACATATATTTCTCTCCAACCCCCTAGTCATTGATCTTATCACTACATGTATTTTGCATGCTGGCTTCACTCACACTTGCTGTCCCATGAAGCTCTAACAATAGTGGCAGGCAGGCCTGGTCATATATCTTAATAGCTTCATGACCTCAGAGAAAACAGGACTTTTCCTAACTAGAACAATCAGAAAAACAAATCTAGGGAAGCAGCTTCATGGGCCCACATTGAGTTAAATGCTCATGGCTAGACAAATTATTCTATGCTTGAGAATGTAGTACTATGATGAGCCAATCCTAAGTAGGACTTCGGGGCACCAGGTCTCTACCAGCAAAGGCTCGGCAAGCATCCTGAGCAGACACAGATGCTGGCTGGTACTAAGACCACATTGGCATTTTGGATTCCACATTTTCTAGAATGAATACACTCACATTTTTTTTAAGTCACTAGTCATTATTCACCCCTCAAATAAATCTATCAGCCTGGATGACTATAGTAGTTTTGTAGCTGGGTACCATTTTCACATTTATATTCCCACCACTCTCCTTTCAGATTATTTCCAGGCTCAAGAACCAATAATAATATGGCCTATCATAAAAGATCTTACTGCTGCCATTTAGCCTTAAAGCATTTCAATGTCTGGCCCTCCATTATCCAGTCATCCTTATTTGCTACTAATCTTTGAGATGAACCATTTTTCTCCAATATGTAATATTCCCTGTCATGTCAAAATCATTCTCCCATAGGCTTCTGATTACGCTAACCTCATTAGCTAAACTGGTCCACTTCGGCATTTCCAAATCCAATTATCCTTTACAACTTAATATTCCAATTTTCTCCTCTTTTTATATATATCTCATACTGCACCCGTCCTTCTTTGGATTCTTACAACCTCCAGGAGGAGTCAATTATATAATAATTATTTCCTATTTGTTTTGCCCTCTCTCCATTTAGGTTATAAGTGCTTTGAAAGCACAGACACATCTTAGAAATATCTTCCTCTCAGACAGTAGTGTCCAAACTTTTGGGTTCCCTGGGCCACAATGGAAAACTTGTCTTGGGCCACACATAAACTAACACTAACAATAGCAGATGAGCCAAAAATATAAATTAAAAAGTCACAAAAAAATCTCATAATGTTTTAAGAATTTGTTTTGGGCCTCTTTCAGCACTATCCTGGGCTGCAAGTTGGACATGCCTGCTCTAAGATACCTTTCTTGGAGACACTATCTTAACACAGTTGGACATAATGGGTACTCAGCAACAAATATTTGATTTTCATGCTCTTTGCAGAGAACATCAATATTCTTAAGTAGTTAACCCTAGGATAAAAACGCACAGAATTGTCCTGTGATAAAACTCATCTATCTCATTTCTCTGGAGCTGTCATGCAAATACCATGTTTCTAATTCAACACTTAAGTCCAGTCCTGCTAGTGGATAAAGGTCATCTTCAGATAGTCATGTAACATAGCCAGAGTCAGAAGATGGAAATTTGCACATGTTTATAATTGTTTCATGGCATCAGACTCTCCACAAGAGAGATCTGTGCTCTGTCTTTCACAAACAGGTCAGCAGTCTGTCATTGTGCACACAAGTAACCATCTCCTAAAAACATCTGAAAGCGTTTACTCCTGAATCCTTAAGTAGCAACTCATCTTTACATCAAGCTGATAAGAAAAACGCCATTTCTTAACATCTCAACGGATGTTAGTCATTGCTATTTTCAGGACTGATAAAAACTTTGCAACTTAATGGCTTCTTAAAGTGCCTTTCTTTTTTTTCTTTTCCAACTGATAAATTCACAGAATCTAAAATCTACTAAAATTAGATGCCAAAACCTGACATTGTAAAACAAATAAATCAGACCCATGACCCTGTAGAAAAACAAGATGTACATACTTTAGTACTACTGATCTATTTATGTGGAAAGCCTGAGAAATGGGAATTCATAGTAGGAAGGGATAAGGAAAATGAACAAGTGCTGATTTAGACTAAGTGTTTTAAAATTTAATTGAATAAACTAATGCAACCATCTGTTTTATAAACTAATAATTTTTAGTAAAACTTCTGATGGGACACTATTTTTGGCAGAGCATTAATTCATAAGAAATTGAACAAAGGGACAATCCAGCATATTTCATAAAGGATAACTACATTTCCCAGTTATCCATCTGGGTCTTTTTCATTTCAGTGGTTTAATTAAAACTCAACAGTATTATCAATCTGTTACATTTTTCAGGATGATGGTTATTACATTTACAGTACAGCATGAGTACAAATTAAAGTGAGAAGACAATAAATCTCATCTCCAAATTTAATTTCTGTTTGTCTAGTAACTAATACTCTGGTAATATTTTTTAGCTCACTCATGTTTATAGAACAATTTCCATGATTTTTTATGATTAAAATGAAGAGAAAAAATGTGTAATTTTTTTCAGTAGCTTCTTTTCTTTTTGTATGTATAATATTTCATTTGAGTTCTGTTCCTCAAAATCTGTAATAACCTTGTTTTTATGACTTTCATTTTTTTTTAAATTTGAGGTTCTCTCTGAATAAATCTTTTTATATTATACTTCCTCAAACTGAAATAATAAGCACATCTCAATTATAAATTCTAGAAATTTGAATTTATATGTAAACTACAGTTAATTTCTATATAAATCATTAAAAATGATAAATCATATTATTAACAAAAAGAAATGATTACCTTTTTATATTAAGAATATCTCTTCAAACCTAGACCATTAAATATATATTTTTCAAGGTATATCAGGGATATAGTCACAAAATCTTATAAACATACAATAATAAATTTGTTTAAGATAATGCCAAACATAGAAAATGTGGATTATATAGAAAAAACAAATGCTATTGTCAACATTTTTACACATCTAAGCAATGGTCATTCTCTATTAATGTATGCTCTCAGTCAGTCCTACCTCCAGTCTACTTGTTTGAACCAAGGTGGACCTTATTCTAGAGAATCGATTCCCAAGCAGTGGTACACATACCCCTGGTGTACATGCTGGGCCATTCAGTGGTACACAAAAAATAATCAGTAAATGCAAAAAAACAAGGAAGGTAAAAAAATTTCAAAATGTTAGTTACAGAACAATAAATGTTGAGTTTGAACCACCGTTAATGGAGACACTTAAAAATTAGATCATATTAGTAAATGATGATTGATGAGGATGTGGCCATGAACTCTTCCCCAAACTATCCTCTCTAATCATTAATCACAGTTTCAGAACAATCAATTTGCAATGTTTCTAGAACTTCCCCGAAACATATAAAAACATCTGTAGCCGGCCTGTTTGATCACTTTAGTTATTGACTGAGTAAAAGTAAGTGTGTTACCTTTAATGGTGATTCTTTTCAAGTAGTTTTGTTATTTAATATTTCACATAGTTTCAGTTATTATTGTCAGTGATTTTTAAACATGTCAGTTATGGATCAGTGATTGGAAACAGAAATAGTTAAAAAACCAAAACTTGATGTGTATTATAACCCATTGCCAAGTACTTCTCAACATGTGTCTGCAGCTACAAGTACACTCACATTGAGAGATAGTAAAAAGGTGCGTGCTCAGGTACTACACAGAAGAAAAGAAAATACTCTGAAGAGTATATTAAATATGGGTTTTCATTTATAGGGGATGATGACTGCCCTAAATGTTTTTGTGTTGTGTATGGGGAAATATTAGCCAAAGTTGCATGAAACCCTCTCTACTCATGCGATACTTAGAAAATAAACATCCTATGTATAAAAATAAATACATTATTTTTGGCACTTGGAAAAGTATCCAACTGTTACTTCATACATGATATCAGGAAAGGAAGAAAATGAGAATGCAGTTGAGGCTTCATACTGTATTGCTTATCATATAGCTAAATGTGGTAAAAAGCACATCACAGCTAAAGATGTAATTTCTCCTTGTATTAAGGATACTGCTTTTTGTATATTTGGGGAAAAACATGTCTGCATAATTAATAATATCTCTTTTTCAAGCAATACAATGTCTCAACAAATTTAGAAAATGTCTGACAATGTTGAAGCTGTAGTAATAATTAGAATTAGAAAAAGTAAATTCTTTTTTATCCAGGTCAATGAAAGTGTAGATGTTGCTGATTTACCTATTCTGCATGTCATCATGAGGTGCTTGGTAGGAAATGAAATTAAGGAAAATCTGTTGCTTTGTTACCCACTGACAGAGTGTACCAGAGGCAAGGATATTCTTAATGCAAACAATGGTTATTTCATTGAAAAGAACATTAGTTGGTCAAATTGCTGGGGTATATGCACTGACAGAGACAAGCCTATGTCAGGTTGTTTTATAGGCCTATGCAGCTGAATTAAAGAAGTAGCTCCCCATGAACCATGGGGTCACTGCTGCATTCACAAAGTCTTGCATCCAAGCCTCTTCCTAGTGAACTGAAAGATGTTCTTGATGAGGCCATAAAAGTTGTCAATTTTATTAAGTCACAACCACAAAACTCCAGACTGTTTAAAGCACTGTGAGAAGAAATGAACAGCATTCACAGCACATTACCTTTGCCTGCGGAGGTAAGATGGCTATCTCGTGGCAAAGTACTTACACGGATGTTTGAGCTTAGGCATGAAATTCAGGTACTTTTTGAAGACCATCATTTCCCTCTTGCTCCAAAGTTTCAGGACAATGACTGGCTTCAAAGTCTTGCATATTTATCAGATACTTTTTATAGAAATAAACAGACTCAACTTGGAACTTCAAAAGAGCTCAATCACTATATTCAAAGTAACCAATAAAACTTTTGGAAAGCATGTCTTGAAAGAGGTCAGCCTGAAGTTTTTAAAACTCTACACAGCTTCTTATCTGAGCATGACTTGCACCTATCCCAAAACATCAAAGAGAATAGTGTAAGAACTTGGAAGTTCTAAAGTGCCCTTGTATAAGTACTTCCCTCAACATGGAAAAGAAAACAACTGGATTGCAGATCCCTTCAATGAAGAATTCTTCAAAGAAGCTAAACTATCAATCAATGAGAAAGAACAGTTCATCACATTTTCAGCTGATTCTTCTTTAAATTCTGATTTTAAAAGAAAGTATCTTATTACCTTCTGGGTACATGTCAGTGAGAAATACAAACAGCTCAAATACCTCTTGCCATTTACTAATACTGAACCAGTAGAGAGAGCTTTTTCTTCTCACACCTCCATATAAAATAAGTACTTCATGAAGCTTAATGCAAGTCCAGATTTAAGACTGTATCTTGCATCTTTTGAACCTAACTTCAAGGAACTAAATGCATCAAAGCAAGCTCAATGATCTCGCTAATAATGTTTTGGAACTAAGTGCATCAAAGCAAGCTCAATGATCTCACTAATAATGTTTAATTGGCTCCTGATCTGCATAACAACTATTACAGACTTTTCAGATAACAGAAATATTATTATTAATAATAAATTAAAAGTGTGTTAAATATTTGATCATTATCAATATTAGCTGTGTTATGAATAGTGTAAAATTAAATCTGTGGTTTGAACTTTCAGGGTAGTAATTTTTTTTCCTAATTTATTACTTCATTTTCACTATTATATTTTACATTAAGATAGGCACTGAACCAAAGTATCTGTATTTAAAAACATCTGTTTTAAAAACAAGGGGTACAATTTATAGAAATGGGTTTAAAAGGGGTACGCAAGTGGAAAAAGGTCGGAAACCACTGTTCTAGAGGCAAAATCACTTGGTTCAAGTCAAAATTTCTCAGAAATAAACACCCATCCCCCAGACATGCTAACAAAATACCCTGAAGCTTAACAAACTTAAACCCTTCGCTACTTACACAGGTGACTTTATCTGTTCAACGTTTTGAACTAGAATTCTAGTGAGGAAGACAATTATTTAATAAGGATCCAGCAACGTTATTTAAATGTGAAAAGACGTATTTTCCAGTGAAGTGTCAATAAAAGAAATTCCTCTTGTTAGTGTTCCCGAAGTCAATTGGCCTGAAATTGACACGATCCACAGCAATGAAAACAAAGCTTTTCTGGACTTCAGCATACCCGGTTGCCCAATTGACGTACCCCTATTCTAACCTATTTTATATGTGTGTGAGGTGAAAAGTCAGAAAAGAGCTCACAAAAGACAATGTTTTAGCTGTTCTTAAAAGAATAAAAGAAGTTAGTTTGTAGATATAAAAATGTCTCCAAAAAAGTAGAAAAGGAAGTCAACACTTGGGGTGAAAGCAAGGGAGAGAGGGAAACAGGGAAAGAGAAAAGGGGAGGAAAAAGAAGGGAGGGGCAAAAAAAACTATGAAGGAAGAGAAGTGCATATTCATAGAAGGACAAGTAGATTTATACTGCTCAAAATTGTAGGCAATGGAAGACAGAACATAAAATTGAGGCAGAAGACAAATCACAAGGAATCTTCTTGGTATATAAGGAGAATCAGATTTTACACTAAAACTGATAGAGAATTACTGAAAAAATTTAAAACGGAGACATGTTGGAAGCAAATCTACATCTTATAAAGATAACTTTGGAATAATTCAAAACTTGGAGACAAGACCATTTAAGAACAATAGGCTAGCATGCATTTGATAAAACAAGGAAAAATAATAGAAACTCTTAGGACAAAGACAAGGGAGTGACTTAAAGAGTGGTGGGCTGGGATGAGGAATTATCAGTTAGTATGGCCAGCATGGCTTAGAAGATCTCACAGAAATTCACAGAACTGGAAATGGTCAGAAGAGTTTCTCAGAGGTGCTTATGAGCACCAGCTTGGACCAGCTAAGTTTGAGGTATCTCTGCAGCACCAAGGAAGACTGGCAAGCTGTAAGCATATACAGGTTTCATGAGAAATCTAAAAGTGTGTGTGTGTGTATCTGTCATGTACATATTCTATATCCCACATGAATATTTAAAATGTAAATGTGCTTCTGAATACAAGAATTCAAGTGCACACAGGAAAAAGAGAGCTGAAGGCAGATCCCTGAGGAATACAGACACTAAAAAGCAAGTGAAAGAAATAAGCTTACCAAGAAGAAAAACAGGAATGACCAGAGTTGTAGAAAGAAAATGGAAAAAAAAAAAAAAGTTTTCAAAAGAGGAAACAATTTCCAGGACAGGAAGAAAACACTCCAACAGTGTCAAATGCACCAGATAATCTTTATAATTCCAACTTTATAAGAAAGGTATTATCTTTGTTGTTCTTCTTGTTGTTGTTATGTTTATTTTAAATGAAGAAAGTAGATCTTAAGTTTTTTGTAACTTGTACAACATCACAAGGCAAATGAGCATTGGAGCACAATTTTAAATTCACACTATTGTAAGTAATACCACATCTCAAACATGATCTTTCTACCACAACCTTTCAAAATTTGACTGTAGAAATACTGGTGGTAAATAGAAATAAATGAAGGTTGAAGAGAAAAAGCATTTTTTAAGAGATGAAGATAAAGAAACAGGGAAATATACAGACAGAGTCAATATGAGAAGATAGTAGGACCACTTGTCCATGTATTTGTATATTTATTTCTAGGATTTTTACTCTATTTTATTGATCTGTGTGTCTGTTTTTCTGCCAATACCAAGCTATTTTGGTTATTGATATTTTGTAGTATAAATTGAAATTGAGGAGTGTGATACCTCTAGCCTTATTCTTTTTTTGTAGGAGCACTTAGGCTATTTGAGGTCTTTTGTGGTTCCATATGAATCTGATAATTTTTTAATCTATTTTGTGGAAGAAAGTTTGTGGGATTTTCATGGGAATTGCATTAAATTTGTATATTGCTTTGGATAATGAACATTGTAACAATGTTAAGTCTTCCTATCTATAAACATGGAATATCTTTCCATTTTTTTTGTGTGTCCTCTTCAATTTCTTTTAATAGTACCTTATAGTTTTCAATGTATAAATTCATTACATTCTTTGTTAATTCCCAAGTATTTTATTCTTTTTGCTGTGATCACAAAAAGTATTGATTCTCTCATTTCTTTCTCTAAAGTTTTGTTTTTCGTACATAAAAATGCAATTAATTTTTGCACATTGATTTTGTATCTTGCAAATTTACTGTATTTGTTTATTGTTTCTAATAGTTTCCTGGTGGAGTTTTTGGAATTTTCTATATAAATGATCATGTCATCTGCAAATAGTAACAGTTTAACCTCTTCTTTTCCAATATGGATACCTTTTATTCCTTTCTCTTGCCTGATTACTCTGGCTAGAACTGCCAGTACTATAGTGAATAGTGGTGGTAACAGGGGTATCCCTGTCCCTGATTTTAGGGGAATGGACTTCAGCTTTTCCTCATTCAGTATGACATTTTAATAGGGTTTGTCATATATGGCCTCTATTATGTTGAGGTACTTTCCTTCTATACCCATTTTATTCAGTGTTTTGATCATAAATGGATGTCGTATTTTATCAAATGCTTTTTCTGCATCAATTAATATAATCATATGGTTTTTATCCTTTATTTTTTTAATATGGCACATCACATTGAGTGATTTGCTTATGTTGAACCATCCTTGTGCTCCTAGGATGAATCCCACTTCATTATGGTGTATAATCTTTTTGACGCATTGTTGTATTCTACTCATTAATATTTTGTTTAGAATTTTTGTGTCTGTGTTTATCAGAGATATTTGTCTATAGTTTTCTTTTTAGTGTTGTCCTCACCAGGTTTTGGTATTAGGGTAATGCTGTCCTATAGAATGAGTTAGGAAGTATTGCCTCATCTTCAATTATTTGGAAGAGTCTGAGGAGCATAGGTGTTAATTCTTCTTTGAATGCTTGGTAGAACTTGGTGAGGTTGTCTGGTCCAGGGATTTTGCCTTTGGAGAGGTTTTGGATGATTGTTTCAATTTCTCAACTACTGATTGGCTTGTTTAGATTATCCAGTTCTTGGTTCAGTCTAGTAGATGATATGTTTCTAGAAACCTGTCCATTTCTTCTAAGTTGTTAAATTTGGTGGCACATAGTCCTCCATAATATTTCTTATGATCCTTTGTATTTCTGCAGTATCAGCTGTAATTTCTCTCCTTTCATTTCTAATTTTGGTTATTTGTGTTTTTTCTTTTCATCCTTTGGTTAGTCTAGCCAAGTGTTTGTCAGTTTTATTGATTTTTTTTTTCAAAGAACAAGCTTTTTGTTGCATTAATTTTTTTCTATTGCCTTTCTGTTCTCAATTTTGTTTAGCCATGCTCTAATTTTTATTATTTCTTTCCTTCTGCTCACTTTGGTTTTTTCTGTTCTTTTTCTAGTTCTTTAAAATGGGATGTTAGAATGTTCACTTGTAATTTTTCTTGTTTCTTAAGATAGGCCTATAATGATATAAATTTCCCTCTTATTACTTTCTATATGTCCCAATAATTTTGATATATTGTATACTATTTTATTGTCATTAGTTTCTATGTATTTTTATTCTCTTCCTTTTATTTCTTCCTTGATGACAGTAGGATCTCTTATACCACTTATTAAAACAAGTTAATCAAGAGAGACTATCAGAATAGAGATTCCATGGGAAAGGATGTGACCAAAATGGTGGATCCACCTGTCTGCCTCAGATATGAAAGAAAGAAGAAAATAATATATATACAAGCAAATGTAGCAGCAAGGAGACTATAAAAGTGGAGATACTTTGATCATTTTTGTTCTTGTTTTTCTTGGTAAAGTTAATCGAAAAGTATTTGCAAAGAGGAAGGAGCGTAAAAATACTAGAAAAACATAATATTCTGCTTACTATTCCTAAATTATTTTGTACTTCTACATTTTCAAAGGACTATTCTCACATCCTTTTACTAACAAAAGAAACAAAATACATGCATTGTGTGTTTAGGAGGGAAAAGAAATAAATGCACATTTTTAAGGTAATATGTAAAAAGATAGGGTTGTATATCATGACTTTACATAAGAAATAAACCTAAAAGTTAATGAATACTTAGATTAAATAAAATAAAAACTTTACTTTACCTGCACTAAGAAGAGTCCATGGCCTAATGGGATGGTGGGAGGAGACTGGTGAGAAAGAGAAGTTACATGGAGTGATGCTTGGAAGGAGAGTTCCCTCCAATACAACACCTGGCACTAGTATATTAGGTTTCCTTTCTCTTTTGTGCCTTTTTTTCACCTAGTACCACAGGCTCTGACACTCTTTGTCACCTTCACTAAAAACTTATCCAATGAGTACTTCTGCTTATCAGAGCTTTGTCCAGATGATACTTGTCCACCAAGTTTATAACTTCAGCCTATTTTGCACACATTGCTTTTATCAAGGAACAGGGGACATCATCTCTTATTGCTTCACCTGAAGAAATCTCTTCAGCCACCTCTTGCTGCCCCTTCTGTCATTCCTGCAGCTCCTCAGTGCTGAGCTCTTCACAGTGCTCCTCCACTAACTCCTCAACATCAGCAGCATTGATCTCCTGACCCACTGATGGACCCAAAGATACAATATCCCACACAAAGTTACCTTGTGTACCTTCAGGCTTGGGGTCAGTCTCAAACACTTCAAAGTCTCTCTGAATCATAGCTTCTGGCCACAAATTCTTCCATACTGAATTCACTGTCCTATAGGAGACCTTATCAATAAAGTTAAGGCAGTGCGTGACATTGAAATGCTACTTCCAGAATTTTGTGAAGGTCAACTGAGTGTCAGAGGTGATCTCAAAGAACCTCTGAAAAAGCACCTTGCTGCACAACTTTTTGAATTTGAAATGACATGCTGATCCAGGGGCTGGATGAGAGGAATAGTGTTGGAGGGCAAGAACCTTACACTGATGAAACTGAACTCCTCTACTAAGCCATCCCCCAAGCCTGGAGGGTGAGCAGGCACACTGTCCAAAAGTAGGAGAGCTTTCAGAGGCAAAACTTTCTCCAGCAAATATTTTTTTCAAACACTTTATTTATCCACTCGGTGAAAAATTGCCCCATGACCTAAGCTTTGCTGTTTGCCCTCCACATCACATGGAGTTTGCTTTTCATGACATCATGCTTCTTGAAAACTCACAGGTTTTCACTATGATAGACTAGTAGAGGCTTCAGTTTTAAGTCCCCACTAGCATTCCCACATAACAATAGAGGGAGCCTGTCTTTCATTGGTTAGTGACCTGATAATGCCTTCTCCTCTTTCATTATGTAGGTTCTACTCAGCATTTTTTTCCACACAAGTCCATTCTCATCACAGTTAAAAATATGGTATGGAAAATCCCCTCAGGCTCTATGTAGCCTTGAAATTCACTGACGAAGTCATCAGCAGCCTTTTTATTAGCATTTGTCACCTCACCATGCTTCACGACACTATGGATACCGGTCTTCTTTTTAAAATCATCATGCTTAGTGAAATAAGACAGAAAAAACAAAGAACTGTATGACTTCACTCATATGTGGAATATAAAACTGAAAGCAAAGAAAAAAGAAATGAACAAACAAATAACCCATGGACACAATCAATAGTTTAATGTTTATTTGGGGACGAGTGGGTCAGGGAGGGGAGAAAGGGGAGGGGGTGGGAGAGGAGGAGGGGAAGCTAAATATAAGTTGATGGAAAGAGAAGTCACATTAGGTGGTGAACTTATTATACATCAAGTGGACAATGCACTGTAGAATTGTATGCCTGAAACCTATGTAATCCTTGCTAACAGATGTCACCCCAATAAGTTTAACAATAAAAATGAATTAATAAATAAATAAATAAAATCATCAAATCAGCTGTGGCTGACTTTAATAACTTTAACAGTCTCACCACTCAGTCTTGGTTTATTTTTCAAAAGATCGCATGCAGCACTTTTGCTTTTTCACATATCATGGCTTCCAATCCACTGTCGCCGCTAACTGCTTCTCATTTTACCCAAATTAGTAACAGCTTTTAAACTTCCTCAAGTGTTTAGGAATACTGCTTTGTTACTGCTTTAACTCCTTTCACAGCATCAGTCTTGTTTCTAATTGTTAAATTTATTGAGTGACATTGGTTAGTAAAAATTACATAGGTTCCAGGTGTACAATTCTATGATCTATCATCTATGTGTTGTATTGTGTTCATCACCCAGAGTCAGTTCTCTTTCCATCAGCCTTTTGAATCACTTCTTTATCCTTAATGATGATGGATACTGTTGTTCTAGGCACACTGTATTCCCTAGCAATATCAGTGATGCAAATAACACCTTCATGTTTGTCTATTATTACTATTTTTTGCTCATTGGTGATGTAAAATAATTTACGTTTTTGCTCAATGCTATCACTGCTCACTTTCTTAGGACTCTTAATGAGAAGAAAAGTGCAAACATGACCACATAAACTAAGATAAGACCACAAGGTGATGTCCACAGGACAAGAGCAACCTCGTAACTAATGTGTAACCCCTTGTTTCAGCTGAAAAGAGTATGAGTCATGAGGCAACCAACACAGACAAGTTCTAGCTTGCATGTCGAGTACCAAACGAACAACGAGTACTGGGACAAAATTTTCATTTCTAAATCCATAGACTACCAAGTTTGATGATGTTCAAAGCAGATGAGTACCAATGCATGAAACTATAAACCAAGCTTGTCCTCAACATTGGCCCACTGGCCACATGCAAATCAGATGGCTTTGCAGCCCAACACAAATTCATAAACTTTCTTAAAACCTTATGAGATTTATTGTGACTTTTTTTTTAGCTTATCAGCTATCATTAGTATTAGTATTTTATGTGTGGCCCAAGACAATTCTTCTTCTTCCAATGTGACCCAGGGAAGCCAAAAGATTGGACACCCCTGCTGTAAACCTTCAGAAAAGAATTACCACTAGTCCTCCTCAAATTCTTCCAAAGACTTGAAGATGAGAGAACATTTCCAAACTATTCTATGAGGCCAGTATTACTCTGATACAAAAATCAGATGTAGACATTAAGAAAACAACAGATTAATATCCTTGTTGAATAGTAATGCAAAACCCTCAACAAAATACTAGCAAACCTAAGTCAACAGCATCTTAAAAGGATTAGACACCATGATAAAGTGGGATTTATATCTGGAATGCATAAATGGTTTAACATGCAAAAAACAATCAATGCGGTACACTATATTAACCAAATGAAGCACAATACCAGATGATCATCTCAAATGATGTTGAAAATGCATATGACAATTTCAACATTCTTTCATGATAAAAACACTCAACAAATTGGGAATAGAAGAAAACTATTCCAACATAAATATATCCCACAGCTAACATCATACTCAAAGGCAAAGGACTGAAAGCCTTTCCTGTATGATCAGGAACAAGGCAAATGTGTCTATTCTCACCACTACCCATTCAATACAGTACTGGAAATCCTAGTCAGAGCAATTAGGTAAGAAAAAAATAAATAAAAGCATCCAAACTTTAAAAGAAGAAGTGAGATTATCTCTGTTCACAAATAACATGATTGTATACATCAAAAACTCAAACGATTCCACAGGGAAAGAAAACTGTCATAATTAAACAATTTCAGCAAAGGTACAGGATATAAAATCAACATGCAAAATTAAATTGTGTTTTTATATATTAACAATAACCAATCCAAAAAGGAAATTAAGAAAAACAATCCTATTTACTCTAAGGTGTCAGAAAGGATAAAATACTTAGCAATACACTTAAACAAGGAGGTGGAAGATTTGTACACTGAAAGCTAGAAAATTGCTCAAAGAAAACAAAGATGGTACAAATAAATGGAAGGATCGTCCATGCTCATGGATTGGAAGACTTAATATTGGTAAAATGTCCACATTACCAAAAGCAATGTACAGATTCAATGTACTTCCTAACAAAATCCTAATAACATTTTTGCAGAAATATGAAAACCATCCTAAAATCCATATAAAAAAATCACAAGGGACCCCAAATGGACAAAACAATCTTGAAAAGAAAATTTGGAGGCTTCACACTTCCTGATTTCAAAATAACTACAAAGTAACAATAATTAAGACAGTATGACATTGCTATAAAGACAGATATGTAGACCACTGGAACAGAATAAAGAAACCAGAAACAAACTTTTATATACACAGCCAGATGATTTTCCTAAAGCATGTCAAGACTACAGTGGGGAAAGGATAATCTCTTTGACAATGTTGGGAAAATTAGATATCCACATGCAAAACATGAAGTCAGACCCTTACACTATATAACTTAAAATGAACTGCACACCTAAGTATAAGCACTAAAATGATAAAACACCTAGAGGAAAACATAGGGGAAAGGACAGAAGATTTTACAATAATTTCTGGGATATGACATCAAAAGCACAGACAACCAAAGGAAAAAGTGACAAATGGGACGATGTCAAACCTAAAATCTTTGCATCAAAGGAAACAATAGAGTGAAAAAACAGCCAACCTTAAAAATGGCAGAAAATATTTGCAAATCATATACCCAATAACAGGTTAATATCCATAATATATAAGGAACTTCAACTTAACAACATAAGAAATAGCTTAATTTTAAAAATGGACAACAGACTTGAATAGACAATTCTCCATAAAAAGATCAATGGTCAACAAGAATATCAAAAGGTGCTCAAAATCACTAATCATAACAGAAATGCAAATCCAAACTACAATGAGATAATCAGCTCACATTCATTAGGATGGCTACTATCAGAAGAACAGAAAATAACAAGTGTTGACGAGGAAGTGGAGAAATTAGAACCCTTGTGCACTGTTGGTAGAAATGTAAAATGGAGTCACCATTGTGAAAAAAAGAGTATGGGATTTCTCAAAAACTTAAAAATTTGAATTACTATAATGATCCAGTAATCCCACTCCGGGGATTCAAAGGAGGATCTTGAAGAGATATCTGCACACCCATGTTCATCACGCATTATTTATAACAGGTAAGTTGAGAGTGTAGGGGGATGGCTGCCCCCCCTACTTCACCGATCGCCCCCGGTTCTTCTCCTTTGCTTCTTCCCTTTTCCTCCCGCCAGCCCCTCCCCTCACTCTGCTTGTGCTCAGGGCTCAGACTTTGGAGTTAGCTCCTCTGAGCCCACCAGCATAACATAAACAGCCTGAACTTGCAAGTGCTCCAAGTGCTGTCTGGTCTTTCTGACAGGTGAACAGGTAGAGCCTTTCTGCAACAATCACACCAAAAGTGATTAGAAAAAAATAACAAAAAACAAAGTGATTATGTATCCCCATGCACATAAATGACAAGAACATAAGCAGAGGAGTGGAAGTTGGGGTAAAAGAAAGTAACATGTGAATCAGAGGGTTAAAAGTTTGGCTTTGAAGTTTTAATCGAAAAGTGGGCTGTAGCTAACTTAATTAAAATAGAGACTAGTCATGGAAAAGAGGGTATTACAGAGTTCATTTTAGAAAAATATATAATTCTGTCAAGTTTATCTACTCTAAAAGTTAAATGTAGCCAATAAGGATTCATCAATCAAGTACAGCAAAGAGCGTGTAAGTCTCACATCTATATTTGCAGTTCACGGGAAAAGCTGAAAATGAAAACATAGAGATAAGGAAGCTTATCACTTTTTTTTTTTTAGGTGTAATTTCTAGTGCTAGGCTGAATAGATTATCAACTGGAAATTACATCGTGGCTAATTCAGTGGATGCCCCCCTCCAAAACAAAGCAGCTTTATTAGACACACCGCCCTTCTCCTTGCCGTTTCCGGCATCTTCAAAATGCTGGCAATGGTGAGATTTCTAACCCAGAGAAATGTATGAAGGGGAGGAGGGAGTAGAAAGGGCATGTCCCAGTACAACCAGGTGGGGAAAGGAGGACACACATTATGCTATATACATAATTACGAGGGTTGTCCAGAAAGTATCCAGCCATGTAATGTGAAAAATAGAGGCATTTATGGCTGAATTGTTTCCGGACAGCCCTTATATATGACATGTTATAGTATTATGTGGCATCAGTCCATCCTGGTGAAAGAATAACTGCAGTGACTATCCATACTGAGATCCCACAGTGGACCAGGCAGCAAAGTAGGAATTAAGGTAAAAGTGCCACCAGACACAGCTGATGTGGGCCAAACGAAGCAGCCATCTCCCGACTTCACTAATGACTTATTTTCCTGGTTCTTTAGCTTTGATTCACCTTTTTCCTAGTCCAAAGTTTTATTCGCTTCCTTGATCAATTTTCTCTGGCTCCTCACCCCAAGCAACAGACTGTCCCCCTTGGATAATTACTCTGAAATTTGTAACTCATATCTCCAGCTTGCTGATTACAATCACTACAGGCAAGCACCCCTTCCAGGCCTTTCTGGACCCAGACAGGGGATAACACCTGAATGACCAGGTAGGCCAGAAGTCAACAGGCCACCAGCTCAATGGACTTTACATCACAGCGACAAGGGCTTTGAGACCTATTTCTTGGGTCAATGCTTTCTATACTATTAATTGAATTAACTTCTCCTCATCTAGGGACCATCGGGATACAAGTGGTACCCCAACAAGGCTTCCAGCCCATCTCGACCAAATAAGTCAACATGGCGGATCTCGGGACCCCTTCCCCTTTAGATCAGATAGGGTGAGAGCTCCGAGGATCCCCAATAAGTAGAGACAATGACCATCCTCAGCAGGAAGCAGATACAGAAGATGAGACCTCCAGTCCCTCAGCTTCCCATGAAGATTTGTGGGGATCACATCTCTCAAAGAGACTGTGAGGAAGGCAGACAGAATAGAGGGAATCTTGGGACCCTCCCATGAGCCTGCTGGAGTAGTCATCACCCTGATACCACCCTCTCACTAGTAATCCCTGCCCCAGGCTGGGCAGCCACAGAAGGAAGTTCCAGGCAGATACAAGGAAGTTAGAGGACACAAGGAGCCCACCAGTTCGGGCCAGTTCCTAATGCCTGAGCTGTGAGAGTTACAATGACCTTCATCTCACCTGAGCCTCATTACACCATCATTGTAATAACACACATGTGCCCGGAAGTTCATTAATATCTTTACGACAGACTGAACCCTGGGAAAGGGCATGCGCAGTTAGCAGGGCGTTATATAATAGGCCCCTTGTCAATCAGACTTGTCAACCAAGAGGCCCACACCCAGCTAAAGAAAATAAAAGCCCCAAAGCCTTGTTAATCGGGGCTCTTGAGCCACTCTCCTTGCTCGAGCCCGCTCCTACCTCTTTGGAGTGTACTTTCTCTTCAATAAACTGTCTCTTTGTTTCACCTCTATATTTTGATGTGGGTCTCATTCAATACTTTGCTCAAGACACCAAGAACCTGGACATCATGTCGATGAGGACACCCCATTTTCTGGTACACAGTCACCTTGGACTTGGTTTCTCAAGTTCATGTAGTGAAGAAGAAGTAAAATGATATTGCAGAGAACACTGTTTTTTATTCTTTTGCTAATATATAAAAAAGCATTCCTGAGATTAGATAGTAAAAACTAGGAGAAATGAATACTAAAAAGCCCAAAAGCAACCCCAGGTTCCAATTTCTCCAACCCTTTTTTACACCTGGGAAGTTTCTAAGGAAACAGCCATGTCTGTGCGAAGTGATAACTAGTCAGAAAGATAAGGGCCATCTGAGTTCTCACAATCTAGGGACGGGATACAATTTGGGGACAGGATACAATTTGGGGACGGGATACAATTTGGGGATGGGATACAATTTGGCCCAATTGCTCTAGTGATTGTAATTAAAACTACAATGCTCTGTTTTACAAATAATGGCTTATAAAAACAGAGGCTTCATGAATTCCATCATCTAATAATTTTTATTAACATGCTAATTAATTTTATAATTAAAAAAATGTTAGGAATCTTAAAACCTAGAAAATCAAGGAAATGTGGAATTGATACTACCATCCAGTCCTTAAGACAGTACTCTCAATACTTGATAACATCAGGAACAAATTCCAAACATCCTACATTCTTAGAATCAAACTGTCCGACATTTCTACTTTCCTTAGCTTGGTACATCTTACTTGGCATATGGCCTGACCCTACATGAGAAATGAAATCCAGTGTATGCTGTATATAGAAGTAGCCTTGTACATAAGCAGAGTACGCTGCTTGTCTATATGGTGCTGTTTGTGAGTTCCCAGAATGCAAAGCCCGCTGAACTTCAATTTGGACAAGCCTGCCAGTCACAACTGTAGATTCAGTCATTTGGGTTAAGATGGCACATTCAGAATGAACCTATTGGGAGGTAAGCATTCCTTATGAGAAGCAACTTACGTTATCAACAGTCATTAACATAATTTTACCTGAGTCATCTGAATGAAGCAAGCTGGGCTCCTAAAGAGCAGCTGGTAGTAAGATTAAAAGAAGTATGTATGGGGGGAAAGGGAGAAGGAACACTGAAGGGAAATCACCCCCTTTGGTGCTGCTGGAGGCTAGTCCTAATTACCAGAAAATAACCAAGAATATGTTTTGGCAGAAGAAAAAGAAATGTACTCTATATATTGCTGTTTCAAGTGGTATTTCTTTTGTGGCTGTTTTATGTATATGCCATCGTTAGTTAAGGGCTTCAAGAGAGTGAAATGGACTAAAATTGTTGAATTGCCAATTATTTACTACCACTCTCCTAAACTGCATGCATGCATTTTTAAGAAATTCATCATTTGGGAAAGTGTTTTGCTTTAGGGCTTGGGAAGCACTACTTTCAAGGACTAGAACAAAAAGGCACTTTTGAAAGGAATTCTAAATTGAGTGCATAACAAAGGAGATGCCTCCAGGAAGAGAATGTCAAGTCAAGGCCAGCACTCCCCTGCACAGTTTTCATGCCCCAGGGCCTCCCAGTGTTAGGAGAAGTTTTCTGTTTTATTCAGCCAGGTCCAAAGACCAGCAATATATAGATACTGAGAAAGGGGAGATAACAATTTGAAGAATCTAGCATCCCTTTTAATTCCACTGGTTGAGTCTAGTTAGTTTTCTAAATTGGGTAGCCAATTTAAAGTGGCACTTCTAGAAAAATCACCACAAAGGCCAGATTCCCCAATCTGGTCCCTGCAGCTCCAAGTCAAAACCCCTGCTGCAAAGCAGAAACAAAGGCCTGGATGCTCTCTGTTGTCCTTCCCTCTCAGGAGTATGAGTTGTAAACCCATCAGCAGTGGGTTTAACTATCAGACCAGTAACTTCAGGGATGCTGCTACCTTCCACAGTCTCCCCCAACGTCTTCAGGACATACATTCAGGAAAAATGAGGACAGGCTCAAGGAAGAAGTTTTATCCAAACAAGGATAAGAATAGACTGAATGCAGCTACTATATTTAGCAAGGTGATTCAACCAGAGGTAAGGGGAGATGGATTTAATTCCCCTTTTCTATTTCCAACTTGCTGAAATCAGAGAAGGGAAATGAACATGAAGGAGACTTAGGTTTTGATTCTTTACTAAAATAGGATTATGTAGTTGGGAGGTGATATAATAGGTTCCTCCAGAAGTCAGAGGACTTGGGTTCTGGTTCTAACTGTATGCCCTTCAATTAGTTGATTTTGTTTCTAGAGTCAGAGTTTTTCACATACGAACTAAAGAGATCATACAATCATCATCTCTAGTCAATTTCATCTCCCAAAAAAGTCCTAAATGTGTTTAGTCAAACTAAATTCACAAATAAAAATAATAAAACTTGAACTTTTCAAAATGAGTGCATATTACTAGAGTTGACAGATTCAGATTTCTTCAGACTATAACTAGTAACACTGTTTTAGAACTGCATTGGTGTTCTAGAAATTTCTTCCATCTAACATAAGCCGTCATATCGCTTCTCGGCCTTTTGGCTAAGATCAAGTGTAGTAACATAAGCCGTTATATTTCAGTTAAAGAACATTAAGCTTTTGAATATTGTACTTGAGACTTTATGCCAAAGTAAAGAGATTGCTCAAGGCGCATTTGAATTTTTATGATTCTAATGAAGTCAGTTCACAAGATGGACTACTTCCTTGGGAAAATGAAGAGCCATCTAGGATGTCATGACAGATGGTGGGCCAACTTTTACTTATAGCTCAGGTTACATAGACGCTGCACCTTAAATAATTTATACGATATGATCATACTCAGGCCTCATCTGTGGAAACAGACTGAACTGAAACCAAATAGGTCCCAATCTGTGTACTAATCACCATTCAATATCAGAGATGCGGTGAAGAGTCCATTAGACTAGCCAGCGTCTGGAGGCTCACGCTACTTAAGTACTGAGCAGATGCTCAGTTCTGGTTAAAATGCCTAGTTCCACCCCCCCACCCCACCCCACCCCCAGTTTGAGATGAGATCTCAATAAATGTACTCTGACTCACTGACTCAATTGGACAAGGGCTGACTTTGGGAGTCCATAGACAAAACCATGCAGCAATTAGTCTCAGCTCCCACTGAAAGAACCCAATAAAGTGTGCTATTTAATAAGCTAAATATTATCCACAAACAACACTGTAGCAGCGCAGATGTACTTCTATTTACCAACAGGAACTAGGCAACAGAACCAAAGTAAGGAATTGGTAATGCCAGTACTTCAAATTGAAGATTTTACATGAATTGAAACTTAATTTCATCATTTGTAAAAATCAGACAACAGTGAAAAATGTTCCTCATGAAAATTAATAGATTATTTATTTACAAATTGCATCCTCTATGAGACCAATAAAACCAGCGTCAATTTGAATGTTACTTTTCTAGATATGTCTATCTACAAACTTTATTTTTAGAGACCCATAATAATGCTACCTGTAACTTAGGCTGAATAATTCCAATTATTTATTCTACAGATAGAGGGCCTAAGCTCTATTAAAAGACATGCAATGTCATTATTAAAGAATCAAGTCATTGATTTTTCACAAGCAGTATCAGGATTCAGGTCCTTTTCCCTTTATAAACTTCTTCCCTCCTATGAGTTGTGTAGCCAAGCCAGATGAGATGACAAAGCACTCTTCACATGGCTGAAATATCTGGAGCAAAACTGAGGCAAGGGAAGGTGAGAGACCCCAGGAGAACCACACTAGCTGTAAGTTGCACTTCATGTCCACCAAGAAGCAATGAGGATGGGGCATTTTCTAGATCACACACTTGGACTGTAATAGAAGGCACTATGGGGTGGTGGAAAGAGGGCAGGAGTCCCAGAGAGCTGAGGTAAAACCTGAGCTCTGTTGCTCATGAGCTGTGCCACTTGAGTAAATTTCTGAGCTTCCTTATGCCTGGCTTTTCTCACCTGCAATACAGGATAAGATGTCCTCTTTACATTGTTGTTGTAAGGAAATGAGTAAATCCATATTGACTAGTCTCCTAGTCTTGGTAAGCCCTCCATAAATAGCACTTTTTTGTTTTTCTTAACAAAGAAAACAATGGTGGCATTCCGCCACCAAGTCCTTTCAAAGGCCACAGGGTTCAACCTGAACCAGTAGACCAAATATTCCCATTGACTACCACAGGCAATAATTAGTACATGCTTTTTCCACCTAATTCTCCACAGGTCACAGATAATCATCATATCAAACAAGTACATTGAATTTTTCTCTTTCAGCACTTTTTTGGTTTCCAGCACTCTCCTCTTATATCTGAAGGAAAAGAGATGATTAGTTATTTTTGCCATTATTTTTAAATGTCCTTCAAGTACACACACTTGACAAATACCACAAACCTGGAAATTAACTGTCATGTTGAGCAGAAATATTTATTTTTGCTATGTTTAATACTGGATTTGTATTATAACCATTTGAAAAATAATAAGCATTTATTAGATGAGGCATGAGTTTGGGACCCAGGTTCTGGAATTAAAATGCGTTTGAATCTTGGCTCTGCTATTGGCTTGCTGTGTGACCTTGGGCCAGACACTTAACCTGTCTGTGCTTCAGTCCCTAGGTCTACACAATCAAAACACTATCAGCACCAAGTGCCTAACAATCCATGTGAGACAAAAGAATATAAAGACCCATGCAAAGCAATTGTAACACTACCTGACTGTTTAAAAAATTAGTAAATATTAGCAATTATACTTCATTATTACTGAGTGAATTTCACAAGTCTTAAGAGACATATGAGTAAACACTGGTTGGGCTAATTAAATGCTTGAGAGTCTGAAATAGCATTTTATAATAAAGTCACTGAAAAACTCTTCTGTACTCATGCTGCCTGTTGCTATCACAGGAAAAACAACATCCTATTATCACATTTACACCTGATATGGACATGTAGCAATTTATGATATTCTCTGTCTCTGAAGTGAGTGTCCTAATTATTTCTACACTGTAAAAAAATCTAACCATTTCGCCTTGCTTTGGAAAAAAAAAATGTTAAGTCCCTTCGCTCAGTTGAGACCACAGTGTTGTTCCCAAATGAAGTGTGTCCTCAATACCTAAATGTGATGAAAAAGACAGGTACCTCACTCTGTTACATGGATATGGTTCCACTTCACCTAAGTTCCTGCTCTAAAGACAAAACCATCTTCTGTTTGAGACATTTCATGATGCAAATAGGCCAACTCTCATCTTATAAAATAGCATCTTAAAAATTTCATTGTATTTATCTCATCTCTTCATCTTGTTTCAATGTTACTAATAATATAGCTCAAAATTATATAGCTATACAGTACCTATTATACTCTAGACCCTGAGGGCAATGCTTCACATAACTGATTTTCATCCTCACAGCCCTATGAGCTCATAAGGATTATTATAACTTTCTCCTGGTTGATAAAACTGATGCAGAGAGAGTAGAAGTTGCCTAGGATTATACAGCTGGAATGCACAGAGCTAGAAGCACACACGCCACTACGCTAAACTCTTTAGTTCCTTCCTTCCTTCTTCCCTCCCCCACTCCCTTTATTCCTTCCACCACACTTGTGTGCTTTTATCTATCTGTCCATTTCCTCATCTAGCTATCAACCAAGCAGCAGAGGGGAAGAAAGAAGGCATTAAAGCCTATGCTTAGAAATAAATTTGGAATTTAACTAGTACAAATATATCAGTAGGATTTGGTGGCTGTATGGTGCTCACTTGCAGCAGTCGGCTCAGCATGGCATGCATGATTACAGGAGCCGTGGGTTAAGTGCGTGTCAGTTGTTCAAAATGGAAAGACTAGCTCTAGTCAGAAACGCAGCTGATTTGAAGGGACACGTTCAGTCTTATTATACAGCAGCCCTGTTACTAAAATATGAACATTATGTATAAAAGGAAAGACAGAGTCAACAATTGTTCCTTTCAGTAAGAAAGCTAGGTAGGAGTATGTCTAAACTATCTTTCCTTCCTTAATGAAACTGCTATTGATTTTTCATCCTAGTGAATCATTGCCCTGAAGCAATTTCTTTTAGCTGCAGGTTCTCACATTTAATTTGGATGTATGCTTAAGGGAGAGTTTATCAATAAAATCTCCAGAGGAACGCCCAAAGGTTTTTATTAGAAAGAAACAGTGAAAGCAATTTTATCAATTTTGTTAAATAGAAAAATGATCAAAGAATTATTAATGAATGGCATTCAAAGAGCAATTTCAATGTGAATTTGGGTCATATCAACGTAATCATGACACTAAATGTTCTCAGTGGGTATGAACATTAAAGATTTCCATGAGTGAAACTTAAATTTGCCTGCCTTTAGAGCTAAGAACAGCATGTTCCTTCACCAAAAGCACAACTAAAGTGACCAAAATTAATATCCCCCCTCCCCAGTTCTTTTAGCATCACCATTTATTCCCCATTATGTACTTGCTATTGAACAATGCATGAACTATGTATTACCTCATTGGGTCTTACAATTCCAGTACTATAAAGTCCAATGTATACATAAATAAAGTGAGGCATTGAGAATTTAAGAAATTTGCCCCAAATTATATAATTACAAATGACAGGGCCAGCATTAAAACTGACATTTGTGTATTTGCAGAACCCACAGTCACAATCCCGAGTATTTTGTATATGCAAAGCACTTTGATTCTCCCATATATAATAAAGCCTTTGAATAAATATTTTCATAATATTCATGAATGCTTCAAGATCATTAATGTTTGACTAATGAAGCTATGTCTGTACCCCACCAATAACTGCAAAACCCATGGGCATGTTAGAAAAGAAGACTTTTTTAAAATAGGATAACCTTCTTGAGGTTCCACTTATTTGCTGCAGTTCTCAAACATATATTGGCATCTTCCAATCCCACATGGAGATGACTAAGCCCCTTACCCCTAAAAGTGTCCGTGCTGCATTCCAGAACGACACCAGCACAGACAGGTCAAACCATCTGATCTTTCTCAGTCCTTCCCCTTTGAACTTTCTCTCCATTCTCTCCTGGCTCCTCTCCTGCTCTGTGCCTCTCGTTTAACACTGTGTTGAGTCCGCACGCAGTTCAAGTTGTTTTCTTCCTGCTGGCAGAGATTGTCCACAAACTGACATACAATTTAACTTTTCCTTCCCTAGAAACTCTTTCAGGAGTCCCAGAGCTTAATCCCTGCTCTTGCAAATAGCCCAAACGAAGGGAGACACCTCCCCACACACCCAAGAGGGGCCCCTGCATATATCAAACAACATGACTGCCTTTTCTGCCTGCCAACAACACTCCATCCTATGCTTTTCTACTCAGCAAGTTGCCAGGTTATGCCAGTAATTTGTGTTCACCCCCAAGGAAATCATGCAGATAAATGAACAGTAACAATAGCCAAACCCAAAAGAAAACAATCAGTAAAAACATAAAGGGACTTAAGTGGTTTGGCCATATTATGAATAGTACAGTATCACGTAGATTCTGCTGATTTGTTGTGAAGATTGTTGAGACACGTTCACAAGCCCTCAGTAATGCCATTCACTTGTTCACTTTACGTTCAGTAGTGTTGGACTATATGTTAGATATGACCTGAACAGTATTCAGGGTTTCTCAGATAAATAGAAGCTCAAGGTGAACTTTCCAAAGTCATGTGTATGTTCTGTCATGCGTTCTTCAGCTCACCTCATACCTAGTGAGCTCAGAACTGAGCAAGTCTCTATAATCAAAACTGGGAGGATACAAAGATGAGTAAAAAATTCTTTTGCTCTCAAAGGGTCTCTAGGAGTGCAAACAGGGAAGCACCAACTACCATTAGTGATGGACAGAACAAGGAAAGTCATATTGCTGTCCTTTCCTGTCCTTATTTTTTGTCCTCCATCCCTTACTTCTCCAACCCTTCCCCAATCTTGCCATCTTGCAGGTTTCTAAGCTGTACATTTCATTCCTGTCCTACACTATGGTGCCATAGAATAAAGACACAATTTAGGTGCATGTTCTAGAGCAGTCTTATTTTTAATTAATCTGCTCCCTTGTTCTCATAAGTTTATTTATTGTTATATTCCATTTTTATGAATTCAGAAAACATAATCCTCAATAGCTGTGCCTCAAAATGTCCTGTTAGTTCCCAAATAGAAAGCTCTAATTCACTCAGTTGTTGCAGCCAACAGTTACCTAAGATGTGATGCCATTCATCCAAACTATGCTCTCCTTTATCTGTCCATTCAATGAGCAGGTATTACAGACACATATGTGCAGATTATCTCCCATGTGGATGATGTATATAGACTTAGGGCTCCCAGAGGAGGCTGTTTCCTCCCAATGAGACTCCAAAGTTCATGAGGAACCTCCACCTGGAGACTGGGTGTTTCATTTTTTAAAGCACTTGTTAGGATCACCAATTTATTATTGAGAATATTCCAGTTTAAATTCAAACTCTGCTACTCACCTCAATGTGTTACTCATTTTCCTTAGACGTAATATGGAGATAATAATTTCATGTACTACTTTTGAGGATTCAATGAAATAAAGCATGTGTAAGCAACCAGGGATATAATAATTAGTCAATGAACATAAATATTATTGTTGATATTATTTCTAGTAAATTTTGTTGAAACTTTTAGAATATTATTTTTATGTACTATTAATTTTGTGCATGATATAGTATTTTATGGAGCTCTAGAAACTTTTAAATGAGCTTTGAAAGCAAATTTTGGCATCTATACTCAACATTTCTCTAAATACATACATACATACACACACACATACATACATAAAACTTTAAAAACATAAAATGGTTTAAATCAAAGATGTCAAATAAATTCCCTGAAAAGATTACATAAAAATGGAATCACTCAATTTTGAGAATTTTAAGATACAAAATTTTCAGGCAAATATAAAAATTTTAGATAAATGTTTTTTCATCTGATAGAGCCACCTATGTCAAATTTCCTCTACTATTAGTGTCATCCCCATAACTAAATATTATAACAAAGAAGACATATGCTGCTTAATGTTGGTGACATTTATTTTTCAACTTAAGAAGGAATAACGCAATCTTCCAAACTGAAATCTTTCTAGTGCAGTGAAATACAACAGTTGTCTTCTCAAAAGAAGGAGAAAAAGACAAATTTTCAGTATTTGAGACTATAATTACTACTTGTTTCTCTTAAAACAAAGTAAAAAATCTCAGATTTTAAGAAGTAATAACTTAAAAAATGCAATAGACTTATACACGGAAAACTATAAGACACTTTTGAAAGAAATTGGAACAGACTTTAAGAGGTGGAAAAATATCCCCCGTTCATGGATAGGAAGACTTAACATTGTTAAAATGGCCATTCTGCCCAAAGCAATCTACAGATTTAATGCAATACCCATCAAAATCCTACAATCATACTTTCATGAAATAGATAAAAGAATTAGTAGATTTGTATGGAACCATAAAAGACCTCAAATTGCCAAAGCAACACTACATAAAAAGAATAAGGCTGGTGGCATTACATTCCCTGACTTCAATTTATATTACAAAGCATCAATAGTCAAAACAGCTTGGTACTGGCAGAAGAACAGAAATAGAGACCAATGGAGAACTGAAAACCCAGAAATCAACCCACAAATTTATGGACAAATAATTTTCGATAAAGGAGCAAAAAACATACAATGGGGAAAAGACAGCCTCTTTAGTAGGTGGTGCTGGGAAAACTGGAAAAACGTACGCAAAAGAATGAACCTGAGCTGTGAACTCTCTCCATATACAAAAATTAACTGAAAATGGATTAAAGACCTTCATATAAGACCTGCAACAATAAACTGTATAGAAGAAGACATTGGTACTAAACTTATAGACCTAGGACTCAAGGAAGACTTCCTGAACCTGACCTCAAAGGCAAGGGAAGGAAAAGCAAAAATAAATGAATGGGACTATATCAAACTAAAAAGCTTCTGCACAGCAAAAGAAATCATCAATAAGGCAAACAGACAGCCAACTGAATGGGAGAAAATATTTGCAAATAAAGCATCAGATAAGGGTCTAATATCTAAAATATATAAAGAACTAATAAGACTTAACAACAAAAAAAAACCAACCCAATTAAAAAGTGGGCAGAAGAACTAAACAGACACTTCTCCCACGAAGAAATACAAATGACCAGCAGACACATGAAAAAATGCTCATCCTCATTAGCTATCAGGGAAATGCAAATCAAAACCACAATGAGGTACCACCTCACACCTGTGAGAATGGCTGTTATCAACAGGACAAGGAATAACAAGTGCTGGAGAGGATGTGGAGAGAAAGGGACTCTGGTACACTGCTGGTGGGAGTGCAAACTGGTACAACCACTGTGGAAGGCAGTGTGGAGGGTCCTCAGAAAATTAGGAATGGAGTTACCATTTGACCCAGAAATCCCCCTTCTGGGGATCTATCCCCAAAACCTGAAAACCTTTGTCCACAAAGACCTATGTACCCCAATGTTCATTGCAGCGCTGTTCACAGTGGCCAAAACATGGAAACAACAAGTGCCCTGTGACAGATGACTGGATAAAGCAGCTGTGGTACATATACACAATGGAATATTATGCAGCTATAAGAAAAGATGAAATATTGCCATTTGCAACAAAATGGATGGACCTGGAGATCATCATGCTTAGTGAAATAAGCCAGACAGAAAAAAACAAAGAACTGTATGACTTCACTCATATGTAGAATATAAAACTGAAAGCAACAAAGAGAAAAAGAAATGAACAAACAAACAAATAACCCATGGACACAATCAATAGTTTAATGTTTATTTGGGGATGAGTGGGTCAGGGAGGGGAGAAAGGGGAGGGGGTGGGAGAGGAGGGAGGGGAAGCTAAATATAAGGTGATGGAAAGAGAAGTCACATTAGGTGGTGAACTTATTATACATCAAGTTGACAATGCACTGTGGAATTGTATGCCTGGAACCTATGTAATTCTTGCTAACAGATGTCACCCCAAAAAGTTTATCAATAAAAATGAATTTTAAAAAAATAATAAAAAATTAAAAAATAAAAAGAAACAGTAACAAAAAAAAATTTAAAAATAAATAAATAAATGTTACCTGCTATATTATTACCTTCAAAAAAAAAAAAGTACATTTTCACTAGTAAACTAAATTCATAAAACAATTCAGGAAACTAAATTGTCAATTACTTCTAGGTGTAAGTTACTAAGTTAATAACCATTTTAATTATTTAGACATTAAGTAAATTAGTTTCCCATGGTAATTATTTGTCATTTTGCCATTGTTTTGTTTTGTATTTTTTCTCTTGGTTATCA
>PVJL010009221.1:0-59284 GCA_004026885.1 Lyroderma lyra
GGTACCGCGCGTGCCCATTGGTGGAAGAGGGAAGTTTAAGCTGAGGCAGAAGCCACACCAGCATCGTTGTGTTTTGTTTGCGAACTACTGGCTGTCGTTTCTTTTTCTTGGGGTGTCGGCGACTGGAAGACAAAGAGGCGAGTTCGACCCCGCGACATCCGCAGCCGCCGCTGAGGGACGCGGTCGGCGACCTTGGGGTCCCCGCCCAGGAGCGGCCTGCGGGTGCGGGCCTCGGGCTGCCATGGCGACGCGGCGTGAGGGACGCGGCTGCTGGGACAGCAGCTTCTCCGCGCAGAGGCCGCCGGCGGCGCCGCGGGGACCCTCGGCCGGCGGGGAGGCGGCATCGCCGCCGGTCCTGTCCCTCAGCCACTTCTGCACGAAGCCGTTCCTGTGCTTCGGGGACGTCCGGGTGGGCGCCTCGCGGACGCTGCCGCTGGCCCTAGACAACCCCAACGCCGAGGAGGCCTCCGTGACGCTGCCCCGCTTCCCGGCCGCCGCCCGCGGCTTCGACGTCCGGCCGCGCGCCTTCGTGCTGCAGGTGGGTGGTGGCGGGGCGCCGGGCCGCGCCCCTTCTCCGCGGCCCTCCCGGGGACGACACGCCCAGACCAGAGCCCCTCGGAGAACAGGCTGTTCCTTCCGCTCGCTCCGGGCAAGTCCTGCTCCCCCGGCCACGGAAGGGGCGTGCGCGCCGGCAGCAGGTCCACGCGCATGTGCGTCCGTCCTAGCAGCACGTCCTCAGGGACCTGCGGGGTTGCGAGGACCCCGGCGGTTCTGCAGTAATAAACGCCACTTTCACAGAGTATTAGGCGGCACGAGAATTCATTCTCTGTCGTTTTTATGATTGCCAGGAATACTTTGGTTAGAGCCGCTTGTTTTGTTTTTTATTGTTTCCTGTTACCTTAATATGCATTTTAGTTTTCAAATGTGTCCGGGAGACTGACTCCATGGAGTCACGGTCACTGCTTACTCTGGTGAAACAGAGTTTTGGAAATGTCTACAGCACAATAACCGAGACGCCTCTTCCGGGTTGTTTTCCCCCAGTGTGAATGGGGGGCGGGGGGCATGGTGGTGTTGCTCCAGCGTAGCTCAATGGCGAGAATCACATTTAATTTATGAACGGTGTTTGAAGAGTTTCCCGAGTAGCTTCTCTGCAGGGCGTTGGCCAGAGTAGTGTTACCATCTTCTCACCCAAACCCAGAGAACTTGGAGAAGAACGTGTGACAGCAGAGCTGAGGGAGTCTCCTCTTCTAAACAAGGACTCGCAGGCTGTGAAAGAGGCTGTCAGCTTAGGTCACTGACTGGGGTGTAAGCGGTGGTGCAGTGACACTTGTGACCTGCCCTCCCTCTCTCTTGTGAAGGCTTGCTTTTCTTTCTATGGCAACATGGACGTTTTGTCTGTCTACGTAATACTGCTTTTTAATATGTGGAATTGATGTTTTTTTCATTTGTTCTAGAATTTACTGTTTTAGAGTCAAAGTTCAGTGTTATTTTTTTTAAACCAGCTGTTTCTGATATTTGGTGGTTTCTGCTTTAAAACAAAGCTTGTGTTTTCTGCCCTGAAAAACAGCAGACACAGGGATTGTTCTGTCCTGTCAGGGTTTTGCATTTGGCGAATTCCTGCCAGGCCGTGGGGTGTAGATGTTTAAAGTGTGAACTCTGGAGTCAGACTGCCTGCGTTCTAACTATTGGCATCTGACTTGGGCAAAATGCTTGCAGCTTTCTGGACCTCGATTATGTCATTTGTAAAATGTGCACAGTCAAAGTACCTTCCTCCGAGGAATGTGAGGGGGAAAAGAGTTCTAGAAGGCACTTGAGACTGTGTGTGGAACATAAGTGTTTAACAAATAGCAGCAATGATGGTGATATAGAACGTAAATTTAAAAAAATTTATTTGTTTACGAAAGTCTTCAGAATAGAAATTTTTCTCTATGTGAACCGGCAGTACTGTACATATTCTAAAGAAGTAGAAATATGTGATTTGTTTTTGAAAAGACCATTGACAATTAAAATGATTTGGAGACTGTCCCATTGCTTCATAGATAAGTAAGATTGTATTAGACCTTTATTTTGTTGTGAACGTTGTTATCACTAGTGGCACTTATACTCATCATGAAATGAGCTAGCTTAGAAACGTATTTGACATGTTAAATGGTGTTATGGTATACAGCTTGGGCAACTAACAGTTATTAGTCTTCTGTAGTCTACGTTGTATATAATACGTTTTTGTTATTCAGCAGCACTATTATAGTCATTTAAAAACGTGTTCTTTTGATTATAGCCTAAAGAAAAAGTTGTTATTTCTGTTAATTGGACACCATTAAAAGAAGGCCGAGTGAGAGAGGTTGTGACATTCCTGGTAAATGATGTTCTGAAACATGAAGTTATATTACTAGGAAATGCAGAGGAGCCAAAAAAGAAAAAGGTAATACGTTTTCATCATTCTGTGATTTACTGCAAGAACATAATGACTTGTAAAAATTATTTTGGTGGCAGTCTTGGAAGTGAGTGACATACACGGTATTCCTTAGTAAAGGTAAGATTTAGGAGTTAGCAACTTCATTTTGTCTCGCTTATTTTTGCAGAGGAGTCTTTGGGATACCATCAAGAAGAAGAAAGTTTCAGCTTCTTCAAGTCAGGAGAGGATTTCGAATATTCAAAATGTTAATAAAACGTTCAGTGTTTCCCAGAAAGTCGACAGAGTTAGGAGCCCACTTCAGGCTTGTGAAAATGTGGGTAGGAGTGCAAGCTGTTCCCCACCAGGAAACAGTTCTTTAATTCTTAAAGAAAATAAAGTATCCATTTCACCGATTAGTCCCATTTTCGGAGAATGCCGTGGGGAGACTTGCTTGCCGCTTTCTGTACGCCGGTCTACTACCTACACGTCTCTTCATGCACCTGACAACGGGGGGCTGTTGAATTTAGAAGGTGCCAACATTTCCACTGATTTTAATGTCAAGGAGCAAGTCATAACTGAAACTTCCTTTAACTCCGTAAATGATACTAATGGCCAGGTTGAGGAGGATAACAAACTGATTCTTACTCCAAATTATTCTTCAACTTTGAACATTACACAAAGCCAAGGAAATTTTCTAAGTCCAGATTCATTTGTAAATAATAGCCGTAAAGCTAATAATGAACTAGAATTAGTGACATGTATTTCATCAGCTATGTTTATGAAAGATAATTCAAGGCCTGTGCCTTTGGAATCAAAAACTGTACATGAAATTTATCGGACAATTTTAAGTCCAGAGTCTTTCATAAATGATAATTATGGACTGAAGCAGGAGCTAGAATCAGAGTCAGTTAATCCAATTCTATCCCCGCATCAATTTGTGAAAGATAACATGGCATATATATGTATATCTCAACAGACATGTGAGTTACCACCCTTATCAAATGAAAATTCTCGGGCCTCACAGTCGCCTCAAGGGCAGAGAGAAATGGAGGTTGTGCCATGTATTCCTGAATGTCAGGGTTCAAAATCTCCCAAAGCTATTTTTGAAGGACCCCAAACTTTAGAAGTGAAGCCAAAATGTTACAGTTTTACAAAACCAAATCAGCCTAAATTTTCTGCAGTTGAAGATATTTCTGATGACAGCCACAATTCACAAGTTAAGAGACGCCCCATACTCTCGGCCACTGTGACTAAACTGAAGCCTGCTGGTACCAAAGGAAGCCAAACCGAGACTGCCAAACCCAAGGCCAGAAGATGTCTCCGCGGAGTGGCAGGGGAATGTGAAGCAGTGACAGATAGTCAGGAAGAGGGAGATGCTTTTCACTCTTACCTTCCAGTGATAGATCTGGTGAGAAGTAAACCTAAGAGCTGTAGAAAAGTAGTAACTCCTTCCAAGACAGCTTTCCTTGCTCGTAAAAGAAAGAGCGAGGGACACAGGGAGGATGGGAGTGTGACGCATATGGTTACAGAGCAAACCGGAGTTCAGGAGGTCAAAAGGATCCATTTGTCTCCCGTGGAAAGTAAAACAGCAACTGTGAAGAGAACGAGAATGGTGGTAACACCTGTCGCAAAGCTTACTAGCAGCAGAGAGAAGTTACACCTGAGGAAGAAAACAGGTGAGTGGTTCCTACACACTTTCATGAACGTTTTCTCGTAGAGGGCGGATTTTCTGTGTCTTTGGTGGGTTTCATAAATTTGCTGTGATAAGCTTGAATTAATGTATGCTTTCCAGTTACCTGACTGCCTAGTGGAAGATGGGACAAGTGTGGTGTGGGCTGAATTCTGAAATGGTTGTGGTGGTGGTCTTATTTAGACTGTCGATGTTTCCTCTGTCATGATAGTTCTGCATTGATTTTGATTTTTAAAAATGATTGCATTAAAATACTTAACTTGGTTACTGAGATTTTGACACCCCATCAAGTTGTGGACTCGGGAATTCTGTCACCTGCCTCACCCACGTCAAGGCCTGTACTATGCTAAAGGGCCCAGGGACGTGCCTGGCCTCCATTATTCCCTCCGAGGGAATGCCGGAGAGGGCGCTGCGTCCCCTGTGCTCCGGGGACATTATTCTCCCTCTGTCATCCATGAGGGATGAGGACAGGCCCCAGTAATCTGCGGTTGCTTCGCAGGTACGCACAGCCACCACTGCCCCTCAGGACCGAGCCCATCATGCCCTTTCCATCCACGTGGCCTCCCACGGCAGGTGCATGCAGGCAGGAAAACAGGCCACACCAGCTGCCGAACAGATAATGTAAAAGAATCCACAACTCCCAGGAGATACCACACATCTCTATTTTTATCTCATTTCTCTTTGAACAGACCCTAATTTGAACCACTTTCTGTCTGTCTCCTCTTTAAACCATCATAATGGTCAAATATAAAGAATCTTACACCTAATAAATGTTATGCACAGTTCGATCATGTTTCCTATTTTCATAATTGGTATAGATTTGTGATGCCTCTAAGTGCAAGCGAAGCTGACTTTTTCTCTAAAGGTCCAGACAGGAAATACTGAGTTTTGCCAGCCATAGAGCCGTGTCTCAGCTACTGAGCTCTGCCTTCTAGAAGGGAAAATGGCCATAGGCAACATGTAAATGAGTGAGCGTAGCTGTGTACCAGCATTTCATTTATGGACCCTGAAATTTGAATTTCATCTCATTTTCATATCATGAAATATAATTCTTTTGATTTTTTTTCCCAACCGCTTACACATGTAGAAACTCACTCTTAGCTGCGGACCGCACGGACACAGGCCGCGGCTGGCCTCACGTGAGGGCCTCCGTTGGCTCTCTGCTGTTAGCAGCCCTTCGCTTATATTCAGGAGCGGTCTAAGCTGGCGTGAAACCTGCTTTTCAGGCAGTGACTGCTATTCTGATAGACGTCTGCCTCCATGACTTCCATTGCACTTTTCTCTGTAGGTGCCACCTCTGTCCCCTGGGTCAGCTGTCTGCAACGCGTGGCCTCCTCTTTCTCCATCCGTGGGTCGTTAATTAAGGCTTGTTGGGCGTGCCATTAAAATAGCTCTCTTCTCTCATTTGTCTCCACTGCTTCTGTTCTGATTTCATCTCTCATCATAGCTAACTTGGCCACAGTAACAGCTTCCTTTTAGCTTTCCATCTCTAGTTTTGACCTCTTTCATTCCATTGTCCATTCTGTGTCCTCAGTACTGGAAGTCTGTGGGCTGTGCTGAATCTTTCATGGACCCCACCTGGTCACAGCCCAGTGCCTGGCGCGTGGTATTTGCCTACTGTTTGCTAAATGGGGGTGATGGTGGAGAACCCACGTTTTAACTTGAAACCAGTTCCTTCAGGGAGTTTATTTTACCTTTTTAATACTGTTGTTCTGCTTTGTACTTTATTTTAGATTCATTATACAAAACTCCTAATTGTAAAACAAACAAGAGGACCAAGCGCATTATTCCTGTGGCACAGTCTAACTTGACCTTCATAAAACCATTAAAAACAGGCAAGTGTGATTGTCTTAACAGTCTGCAAAACTGGCATTGAGTGAAGCGTTAATTGTAGTGCAAATGGAAATTATACTTTCTTGTTTTTGTTAAAGTGTGCATTCAAATAACAAGGAGGATATAGTCTCAGACTTTGATATTAGACATTGACTCTGTGACTTGGGATTTTTAAATAACCAGGTGAAATGCCTTAGTTTTCCTATTTGATTTAATTGCATTTCATACCCCAAAATGCATTCCACTGTTTCCAGCAAGTAGTGGAAAAGGAACTGCTGTTCAGTGTTGAAGGTGGCTTTGCTACTAAAAATTGTCTTTTGCTATATGTTGTATAGTTAAAGGAAGATTTCTTACACAATAACCTGATTGTATTCTTAGACATTCCTAGACACCCAATGCCATTTGCTGCTAAAAACATGTTTTATGATGAACGCTGGAAAGAAAAACAACAACAGGGCTTCACGTGGTGGCTGAATTTTATATTAACTCCTGAGGACTTCACTGTAAAAACCAGTATTTCTGAAGGTAAACATTAAATGCATGTTAGAATTAAATGATACTCTTGTTTTAACAGATACAATTTAGCATGAGTTTTTCCTCCTTTAATTATAGTTGGTTACGGTTAATGGCATGGGTCACTAATTCATTGACATAAAGGCTAAAGATTGTGTAGGTGAGAATTTTTAGGGAATTCTGGTAGAAAGTACTGAACTTTTTCTTCTTTCTTGTCATTCTTACACAGCAGCTAATGCAGTTTCCAGGTGAATTATTTTAATGCAGATTCAGTTTGAGTTAGCAGGGAACCATGGCGGCTAAGGAACCCAGCTCAGAGTTGGCTGCATCAGTAAAGCTTAATGTCCTGGAGAGTAGATTTAAGTCACATGTGACCTGCTCACTGTGGGCATATTGACTCCTCCATTTTTATTATTATTCTTTCTTTGTTCTCTTAAGTAGTTTAGTTTAGACATTTGTAGGCAAGCTGTGGAAGTAGCAGAGACCAGAAAACCAGTTGCCATGGGGAGTTTTTAAATATCTCAGCCTTTCTCCTGGAAAAAAGAAGACTCAGGTGCAGAATGAGGTGGACACACGCTGTCTTTCAGTCATCTGCAGGGTCTTGTCCTACAAGAGAATGACTCTGCATGTGCTGCTCACCCAGAGAACTGGCAGGGGCCACCTGAACTCAAGACGAGGACATGTTCTCGTAGATGTTTGACTTGTCACACCATCAGTTAGGTGCTCTCTCTGGCGGTGTTCAGGCAGAGGGTGCTGTGTTTTAAAGACGTAGGCATGGGGTTTCCACACTAAAGGACCTTGGATCGGACGATCTCGTTAAGGTCACTTTTCATTTTTTTCCAAAGTAAACAAAGCCTGTGTTTTAGTTCTCGAGAGAAAATGGATTTTATAAAAATTTAAATTGCGTTTCTAAGTTTAATTGAGTAAAATGAAATGACATTCATTGCTCAGGAGCAACTCTCTTTAATGTCTAACAAGGGTGGACGGCAGCTCTTGGCGGGTCAGAGATGGTAATACTTGTGGGGGGCTGTGCGAGGTGGTTAGACTCGGGGTACCTTTTGCAGGTACAGCAGACAAGTTGCACTGACAGGTTAGTCTAAGGCATGGAGTGAATGGTGACACCCTTATTTTGAGGTGGGAGAGAGGACGGAGCAGTGTGGGAAGGGGCCTGTGTGGCCGCGTCAGCTGTTGGACGTTATTCCCGCTCACACTGAGGATACGTGTGCACGTGCGCACGTACAGGCAGGGTTTAACCGGAACACTCTTCCTTTCATTTTCACTCAGTAAATGCTGCTTCTCTTCTTTTGGGAGTGGAGAGTCAACACAAATTAAGTGTTCCCAGGGCTCCGACCAAAGATGAAATGTCTCTCAGAGCTTACACTGCTCGGTGCAGGCTGAATCGGTTACGTCGTGCAGCGTGTCGCTTATTTACGTCTGAAAAAATGGTGAAAGCCATTAAAAAGCTTGAAATTGAAATTGAAGCTAGGCGGTTGATGGTCCGAAAAGACAGACACCTCTGGAAAGATGTGGGTAAGAAGATTATAGAAATCTGAAGCCTAATTCTTTAAGAACTGGAGGTTTTGGGTTTCAGAATTAAGTGTATCACATGATTTGGCTTTGCTGCCTAAAATCTCACATGTTTAAAGTATGTTCACATATATTTGAGTAGAAATATAGTTTATTCAAGTTGACTTATTTCATATGTGGTTATCCTTTACCACTGACGTCTCTACATGAAATTTTATTTATTGTCTCTATTTGATCAGTGGTCGGAGCTTTATTGCTTTTTTTCATGCATTTCAGGAGAACGGCAGAAAGTTCTAAACTGGCTGCTGTCATATAATCCTTTGTGGCTACGGATTGGCTTAGAGGTAAGTATACCTTTCAGTTTTGGGGAAAACATTACGTTTTTTGATTGCATACTCTTAGTAGACTTTTTAATAAAATATGGTTTTACTTATAAGTCATTTTGGTTAGTTTAACTGATGTTTAAGTGTAAAATTTAAGATTCTTTAATAAATGCTCATCAGATAACGGAACCATGCTATTCTATATTATTGTTATTCCATTTTATAGCAGTTTTCCTGTTAGTTGCTTAAATATCTATAACTTGGTACTATATACTATAACAAGTAATTAGTAAGCTCCTTTTTAGCTTTCTCAAATGCCCAAACCAGGCTGTTTTAAATACATTTTCTAACTTACAACTTTATAGAACTATTGAGGTGTAAGTGTTCTTAGCTTCACTTCCCATCTACCGCAGTCCAACGCTACTGTAAGCGCTCAGCTGGAGCACTGCTCATAAAAACGTCGTCAGAATTTGAGTTTGTCATGTGGTGCATAGCTCAATAATATTTAGAATGTTAAATCTAATTGAATTAGATATTAGTGGTTGACTGTTAAAAATATGCTTCTGTTTAACAAAATTGACTGTCTTTTTATTTAATTTAGTCTTTTAATGTTTGAGTTTTATATTTTCTTGAGGGTTTTTACCTTTGTTATGTGGGATATTCTATTCAATTTATTCTAGGTTTTTGAACAGAATAATCTTTGGGACAGAAAGGAATCTTTATAATAATCTCGCTTTTATTTATCAAGAACTTGAGACCTATCATGATAAGCCCATTAATGTCACAGGGCTTGATAGTGTCCTTGCTAAGATTTTTTTTCTTTATTCAATTAAAATTCAATTCAATTTTTTATTTCCTTCAATGCAAGGTTGATGAGAAAGTTACATACTAACTGGCTGTGCTTCACATGTCAAATAATTCTACAATCTCAAGTAGAACCTCTGCTTGGGGCATAGTCTTTTTGTAGCAGATGGAAAAGGAGAGGTAGGTAGACTTGCAGTGCCCTTTAGATGTACTGTGCGTCACTGCCTCCATATTCCACTGCCCTGACCACATTAGCTGGCCAAACACGAGTGACACCCGAGCCTGTGGCAGCTGGCAGGACGTGGGATCGTTCTGCAGGGAAGAGAGGGACGAGTGTGTACCAAACATTCTCTGCACCCCCACATCTTGGGGTTCTGTGAGTGCACGTGGCCTTTGAGGATTTTAAGAAAGCATTGAAGGCCAAAAACATGATTACAGAAGGAGAAGGTGTCTCTGTTGTGGCAGGTATTAACGCTGTTGCATGCTTTCGTTCCTATGTTTTGTCAATGTGAGTTTACTGAACATAAATTTATGTTTTTAGTTTTTGCTAATTGCTTTAAAAATCATGATACACACATAGTGGTGTTAAGCTAATTTCAAATATAAATCATGGATTATAAATCAAGCTGTACTTCTCAGATTATTACCTGAGATGACTTACAGGTTGTTTTTAACTTACCAATTAGCAAATTTAGAATATTTAGGTTTCTGTTTTATCTTCAGGATATACTTAGTGGGACAGTTATAATTAAATTTGAGCAGCATGCCTACATTAGGGAGTTCTTTAATTTAAAGGAAAAAAAATAACATGCAAATATAGGTTGTCAGAACATTTTAAAGAATTTATCTTCGCCTTGAGCTTTTGTCTTTTTCACTGTGAAAATGCACAGAACATGCACAGTTTAAGGAGGTTATCTGGCAGATGTCTGTCACTTCTGTGCTATGGAGGAAGTGGAACATGGCCGATACCTTAGAAGGCTGTTGCCTGCCCTTTCCTGTTCTCCCTCTTTGCTTCTCAGAGGTAACACCGTCCTGACTTACAGCTTTAATTTCCTTCCAGACAGTTTATGGCGAACTCATAGCTTTGGAGGACAATAGTGATGTCACAGGGATGGCCATGTTTATTCTGAATCGCTTACTTTGGAATCCTGACATAGCGGCTGAGTATAGACACCCTACTGTCCCTCACCTGTATAGAGATGGTAAGGAGCTCTGCCTCCACCTCTGCTCCAATGGCTGCTTCTCATGCTTCTACTCTCTGTGCACATTTCACCTGCTGGAGAAGCCAGCAGAAATGGGAACCTCTTTCTACTGCCCTCCCTCCCCCCATCTCCATCCCTCCCCATCATTCCTTCCATCCATGTAGTTCTTTTTACCTGTTTGTTTTCTCTGCCCACGCTCTCTCCTACACTGGCTGTAAGCCCCGTGGAGACCACATTTGCTTTACTTCGCTATCGTATATGTAGCATGGTACCTGCATGTAGTAGGTGCTCATTAAGTGTTCATTTAATGAGGTGAACTAAGTCACTTGATGTCTTTGTGCCTCTGTTTTCTCCTGCATGGATTAGAAATACTACATGGTATGTGCCCCATGTTATTTTATTAAGTGAATTCATCAGTCATGTAATATGGAGTGGTATGTGCCTCATAGCATTACTGTATAAATGAACTCAAACATGTACTATTATATAGTACGTGCCCCATAGTGTTCCTGCATTAAATGAACTCACGTAACATCATGTGGTATGTGACCCATGCATCACTGCATTAAATGAACTCATGTAACTTCACGTGGTATGTGCCCCATGTGTCACTGCATTAAATGAACTCACACGTAACATCACGTGGTACATGACCTGTGCGTCACTGCATTAAATGAATTCACGTAACTTCATGTGGTACGTGTCCCGTGCGTCATTGCATTTGCATTAAATGAACTGAGTCATTAAAGCTCTCAGAAAGGCACGTGGTGTTTTATGTGTGCTTATTATCACTTTTCCTAGGTCATTATTGTTGTCACATATTATGGTTAAACTAGTCTGTCATTGATTAACTTGCTTGTTTTTTGTACTTTATTTCAGGTCATGAAGAAGCTTTGTCTAAGTTTACATTGAAAAAGTTACTGTTGTTGGTTTGTTTCCTCGATTACGCTAAAATCTCTAGACTTATTGATCATGATCCCTGTCTCTTCTGTAAAGACGCTGAATTCAAGGTATAGTTTTCATTTTATATATGTTCTATATTTGAAATTTAAGACTTTTGCTTGCTTTTTTTTTTTTTTTTTTAATGTTTTCTCTTAACAGAAGTTAGTTTCTCGAAGAACAGTGCTGTGGAATAGAGCACGTTGCTCGTCTAGTGAGTCTCAGTGGTAGTTCCAACCCTCCTGTCTTCTCGTGGTTGACATTTTACCAGCACATCACCCTGGGCTTGACTTGGATTTGCGAATGAACAGAACTGTATTTGAGGAATAATTTGTGAGGAAGTTGCTTTCCTAATTTAGTATGTTAGCAAATTAATGCTGATTTTTAGAGTATAGTATTAATTACAAGCAAATTTTTAAAAGGTTTGAAATTGTAAGTATATGAGGTTTGCATATTATCATGTCATAGGAAACTGACCATCTTTCTACATTGCTCTTAGTTTTACTTTATTTCTATATGTACAGAATGACTTGAAGGATATTTTTTTGTAAACAAAATTTATACTATTGAATATAATACCCACAACTTGTTTCCCCATAGACTAGTAAAGAGATTCTCCTGGCATTTTCACGAGACTTCCTGAGTGGTGAAGGTGACCTTTCCCGCCACCTTAGCTTGTTAGGATTGCCTGTTACCCACGTTCAGACGCCGTTTGATGAATTTGATTTTGCTGTTACCAATCTTGCTGTCGATTTGCAATGCGGGGTGCGTCTTGTGTAAGTATAAGAAATTTTTTTTCTTATACTTGTGTAAGTATAAAAAATATTTTACTTAATGGAACAGACTAAGGTTTTCTAGAAAACACTTTTCTGTATTTACACAGTCTTGCTCTTTCATGTGGTAGAATTAGTTTAGGGTTAAAAAAATTGGAATAGATGTCTGTGGCATTTTTGGGAAAGTGGTTGTCGATTTTCGGCCCAGAAACCCTGTCTCCACTCTACCGTTTTACTTCCTGCTGGCGTTTAACTAGGGGTGTGTCAGTGGGAACGAGGAATGGGAGCTGAGAAGAGCGTGGAACTAATTAAAGAGATGCACTTTGTGTCTACAGTGGTTCCATGCAGACCCATCTCAGCTGCTTTGCACATGAAGAAGAGTAAGAGGAAGGAGGACAGTGCTTGCTCAAGTTTTATCCAGTCTATGGGGGTCTGGTGTCAGATCGGATGTGCTCCTGTAGTAACTGACGGGAAGCCTGGAATTGGCTATGGTGTGAGCACGGGGTTTCCAGCGCCTGCTTCCAAGGCATGGCCTTTAGCCCAGTGCCCGCCTGGCTCTCCAGGGTTTCTGGGTGGGAGACATTCGTCCCGTTGCTAGGAAACTCTCCAGTTATGGGTGACATTTGTGAGGGAGGGATCCCTAGATTTTTATGAGTCTCTAGTTTTTCAAAAATAAAATACATGCCATTGCCTTCCTGAAATTAAATTTCTGTGACTTTTCTTGGCATTTCTGATTATACATTCTCATAACATGGTAAGAGTCTTTGGAACTTTGCTGTAGCTTTCTTTCACTTGAGCCATTTTTATATGGGCTACAGCACTTGCTGAAAATGTGTCACATAGGAGGGCTGTCCGGAAAGTATCCAGCCATGTAAAATAAAAAACAGAGGCATTTGCGGCTGGATTTTTCCCAGACAGTGCTCGTATTATTTTTATATTTGTTTAATTTGTTCATTTCGTAAATTCAAGCCACCCAGTCTATTTTCTGGCCAATAGGGATTCACCTTTTTAGGCTTCCCCACTTTCCTTGAAGAGCAGTGAATGGTTCTATGTTCAGTGCAATTTTTTCACGATGGGAGGCATTTGTTTACTTGCCAGGAGTTACCAAGGACTCGGCAATGTTGGGTGTTGGTGCTTTGTGGTGGTTGGGAACTGTCACTAGTTCTCATCTTAGTTGTGTCATTACCAGCTATATCTGACCATAGGACTTTCATTTCTTTATCAACAAAATATGGGATGATAATACCTGATTGTGGGATTTGCCATGAGGACTAAATGAGAAAAGAAAGCAGTTGTCTGGTGTGTAGAATGTAGTAGCCTCTCACTTTGCCCCACCTTCCCTGTAGATCCCTCTGTTTTTATTCATGCGTGCATTTGTGTGTGTATGTCTCATTTTTCTTTGCTGACTGTGGAGCAGCAGGGTTTCGATGGAGTGTTTTGGAGCTGTCTAAAGACTGCTGAAACTGTTTAAATTGGAGGGGGAGTTATGTGAGTGATAACTATTTAAATGAAGTATGGTTTTTTGTATATGCTTTTAAATAAGAAAATTCCATCTGAAAATTCCTTTACTGTTAGGCGAACCATGGAGCTTCTCACACAGAACTGGGATCTCTCAAAGAAGCTCAGAGTTCCTGCTATAAGTCGTCTTCAAAAGATACACAACATTGACATTGTTTTCGAAGTTCTTAAATCACGAGGAATTCAGTTAAATGATGAACATGGTAAAAATTGAGTCAAACTTTTTCTTTTCAGTGAGAATATTTATGTACCTATATTGCACTAAAGGACTTCCTTTTCATTTGCAGGAAGTGCAATCCTATCTAAGGACATTGTGGATAGGCACAGAGAAAAAACTCTTGCATTGCTTTGGAAAATAGCATTTGCTTTCCAGGTATTACACATTTGATACATTCTGCAGTTTTTTTCAGTTTGTCGAATAGTCTCTACTAACACTTGTAACTACTACTGCCTAGACTTTGTTGTGTCCCAGGAACTGTGATACTGCTTTATATATATTCCAACTTAATCTTCACAATACCCCTGTGAGGCTGCTGTGATCACCTCCTCACAGGGAAGAAGCAGAAGCTGAAGGTCACATCCCTGATAGGATGTGGAACCAGGCGTGCGTGGCCTGTAATGGACCTCTCCACACCACACATCCTGCCACTTCCGTGTGTTATAGCTGCCCTAGGAGAAGGAAGGCGACCTTGATTAATTTCTGTGGGTTAAAAGGAATGTGTGAAAAGGTGTATGGCCTCTTTAATGGAAAGAGCTTTTTGTGTGTGTGTTTCAGGTGGATGTGTCTCTTAATTTAGATCAGATGAGGGAAGAAATTGACTTTTTAAAGCTCACATGGAGAATGAAGAGAACAATGTCTGCCCTCTTGTGTCCTTCTGACGCTATTCCCAGTAAGAAAAAGGACAGGAGGAGGAGCAGCTCTTGTGAACGGCACAGTGACAGCGTCAGGCTGTTGATGGACTGGGTCAATGCCGTGTGCGCCTTCTACAACAAAAAGGTATGTTTCTGCCTTTTTCTTTTAGCCCAGTATCTCTAAAGAAATTTCGGTTAAAGTCACTTAAACTTCATGCATAAATTCTTTTTTTGCATTTCTTAAATAACTTAGTTTATATACAGAAGCATACTTTTCATCCAGTGAGTGAGGGCATTGTCACCTACTGTATTATCTGATCTAAGATGCCACCAGTTGTTTAAATCATATCACTAAGAGAAAAAATGCCCTCGTTGGGGGTATTAATAGGAGACCGTTGGATAGAACAGGGGCACCAAAGGATCACACCCTTAATAAAGATAAACGCAGATAAACCTGCAACCAGAACAGGGCAACAAAACCTGACCATTAGGTAGAGGGAAGAGGAAAAAGATTGAGTCTTTCATAATCACCTGTTAGAATGCTACTGTGGTTCCCCACCCCAGCCTGTGTGCACAGAGCAAAGGCCAAAAAAAAAAAAAAAAAAAAAAAAAAAAAATTCTACTGTATTTCTACATAAAATTTACTTTTTTAGGTGCAACTACATGAAAATGAGTTGTCCTCACACACATGAATAAAATAGCTGATAAGGAGAATAAAACAAGAAATATTACAGAGCACATGTACCTAACTATGGTAAACTTACTCTGACCGAGTATTGTTAGTGAAAAAAGATCCTGTGTCTTACTCAAGTGCCCAAGAGCCACTGATGGCCCTGGGGAGGGTGTGTCCGTGCCTCCGTGCCTCCTGGAGTTGCTGGCGCTCCTTGGCGCGCCTTGGCTTGCAGACAGTACTTCACCTCTGCCCTCACGTAGCCTTGCCTCTGCATCTCTCTCACCTGTTCTCATGAGGACTCCTCTCCTGTGGTATTAAGAACCCACCGTAATCCAGTGTGACGTCACCTGACGTAAATCTGCACCGGTATTTCTACCAGGTGGAGAATTTTACAGTGTCCTTCTCGGATGGCCGTGTGTTGTGTTACCTCATCCACCACTATCATCCGTGCTATGTACCTTTTGACTCCATATGTCAGCGTACTACTCAAACCGTGGAATGTGCACAGACGGGCTCAGTCGTGTTAAATTCATCATCTGAATCCAGTGACAGTTGTCTGGATATGTCTCTCAAAGCCTTTGATCACGGTCAGTGCCTTTGGGTAACTAACGTTTCAGAGCTATTCCTTGGCATGCCTGATTTTTGGCCAGCACAGTCTAATCTCTCTTTTTTACTTGCATAGTAGAAAATACATTAGAACTATACAAAGAACTCCTAGACAATGAGAAGAAGAATTTTCAGTTGGTTAGGTCTGCGGTTAGAGATCTTGGTGGAATTCCTGCGATGATTCATCATTCAGATATGTCAAATACAATTCCAGATGAAAAGGTAAGTAAAAGAGGAGTTCCTTAACTAGTAACTGAGTGACGGGAGTCTCAGCAGATGCTAGTAAATTGACTATTCTGTGTCGTCTTCTGTGCTCATCCTCTGTCTTCTCGTAGGTGGTTATCACCTACCTGTCATTTCTCTGTGCGAGGCTCCTGGATCTCCGCAGAGAAGCAAGAGCTGCTCGACTCATACAGACAGCCTGGAGAAAGTTTAAGCTAAAAGCAGATCTGAAACGCCACCAGGTACTCCTAAAAATGAAAACGTTCCGTCTATCCCTCTTTTAAAAGTTAAGCACGAATCACTGGACCATGAATCTGAGAAATGTGGCACATTTACATTGCCTTGATGTTAATTACTGAGGGTCTGTGCTGTAGCGAACATGTCTGTGGACCATATCTGACGATGTTACTCCCTAGGAGTCCTGTTCTTGCTTTATCATGTAAGCGTATCTGCCAGGCCACCTCTCAGCCATTTCAGCATGCCCAGAAGTATCTGTGCTCCAAAGATGAGCATATCTTATAATAAGCCTGGGGTGTATTTTATTTCTGGGATCAGTGTGATTAATATTTAACAAGATTTTCTTACAGATAATTTATGTGAGTTTCTCGTGTGTGTTTTGTTTTTCAGGAGAGAGACAGAGCTGCAAGAATTATTCAGTCAGCTGTAAGCAGTTTTCTAACCAGACAACGACTGAAAAAGAAGGTTCACGCAGCCTTGGTCATTCAGAAATATTGGCGAAGGCTCTCAGAACAGAGAAAACTGTTAATGTTAAAAAAGGAAAAGCTAGAAAAAGTTCAGAATCAATCAGCATTAGTTATTCAGGTATAGTATCCTGGAAGTTTTGAATTTAAAGTTTTAATGACTTTAAGGAAGAACGTGAAATGCGATCAAGTTTTATTCCCGGCCAGGGAACTATCCACATACTAAAAAAAAAAAGTTTTAAATTATTACATTTTAGGCTTCTGCACTTGATCTAGTTAGCTCTTAACAAAAACTTAATGCCTCCCTCCTATCTGTGGAACCTGTTGCTGTGTTCAGCATCATGCTCTGAACACTCGAATGCCAGCTCTCCTCTGAAGGGACTGCGTCATTCTATCCCCTTTGCTGTTTTGTTTTAGAGGTTTCAATCTTCCACTCAGTGGGACAGGCTGGTGCACTGTGCTACCCTACTATATGTTCTGTATACCAGACCATGCTCTCTGTGTTCACCTTTGCTGTGAAACCTGGAATCTTCTCTTTTGGGAGAGATGTGCGTGTTTCCTCTAGCTCACTTTAGATGGCATGTAATGGAACTGTTGCTTATAATTAGCCTATAGAATGCCTATGTTATTTTTCTATTAAATAAAAAAACATTAACATATCTGCTTTATACAGTAGACATATTCCTTACATCTGTTTGTTTTGATGTTCGATTGTATTTTAATAACATCAGAGAGGTATACTATTTAAACTTACCCTGTGGAAATGCCATTGAAGTGTCACCCTATCATTTTGTCTGTTTTATAAATTTGGAAATTTTTGTATCTGACTACTGCTATTAGTGAGGGATTCTGATAATAAATTAGCTTTTTTTTTTTAACCTTTTTAAAATGTGAACTAATACACACAGAAAATTTCACAAAACATGAAAACATGTGAAATGAGCCTAACCTCATGGTTTTCTGCTGACTGGATACTCATGTAACCACCGATGAGGTCAACAAGTGGAGTATCACCCGCCTTTCAGAAGCCATTTCTCAGTCCCTTACTTGCCCGCCCCAGCCGTTACCCTGACAGCTACCAATCATGCACTTTTCCCACACATCTTCTGTAAACACTATAATTTTGTCTTTCCTGTCTTTTGAGACCGGCTGTTTTTTGCTTGCCCTAATTTATGCCTTTGAGACTCATTCAGGTTATTGGCATGTGACAGTCGTTTATTCCTTTTTAATGCTGAGTAGCATTCCATTGTATAGAGGGACCACATTTGGATTATACATTAATCTTATGAAGGATATTTGTGTTGTTTCTAGTTTTAGGTAATTTCATTTAGGTCATTACCTTGATTAAAGGGGAGTATAAGATCCAGAGACATACTCATTGGAAATTACTTAGAATCAGTAGGCAGAAGAATATTAGTATAGTTTTATTTTGACTCTTCTAATATGTTATTCTAATATAACTTGCTTATATTTCTTATATTCTCTGGAATACAAATGCAATATAAATGTCATTAGGAGAGAATGACTTCTGAATTGGCTACACCTGTATTAATGTAGCAACAAAGCTACAAATGAGAAATATCCATTCAAAAATATATTGTTTTTTAATTTAATGTTACTTTTTAAGCACAATGTTAGAAAAATTAATACTTTCAAGGTGTTAAGTATAGAAAATTATGTCTCTTACTTTGTGTCCTTTCTTACCTTTTTCAGAAATATTGGAGGAGATACTCCACTAGAAAACATTTTCTGAAATTGAAGTATTATTCAATCACCCTGCAATCTAGGATCAGAATGATAATTGCTGTTGCTTCTTATAAACGATATCTCTGGGCTACAGTTACCATTCAGAGGCACTGGCGTGCTTGCTTAAGAAGCAAACGGGACCAGCAGAGATACAAAATGCTGAAATCCTCATCCCTTGTAATTCAGTCTGTGTTCAGAAGATGGAAGCAACGTAAGACGCAATTGCGAACGAAAGCTGCGATGGTACTGCAAAGAGCCTTCAGAGCATGGCGTGCCAGGAAACGAGCCAAAGAGGAAAAATCTGCTGTCGTCATACAGTCGTGGTACAGGATGCACAAAGAATTACGGAAATACACTCAGGTCAGGTCTCGTGTTGTAACCATCCAGACTTGGTTTCGGGCCTTTGAAGCCCGGAGGTCGTACAGAAGGAGAAGAGAGGCTGTTTTGACGATCCAGCGGTACTACAGAGCACACCTGGCGGGGAGGACGGCGCGCACCAGGTACCTGCAGAAACGGGCCGCAGCCATTCGACTGCAGGCCGCTGTCAGGGGAATGCAAGCTCGCAGGTTACGCAGGCAGATTCGAGCTGCCTGTGTTTTCCAGTCGTACTGGAGAATGAGACAAGAGCGATTTCAGTTTCTAAGCCTTAAGAAAACTATCATCAAATTGCAGGCACACATAAGAAAATACCAACAAGTACAGAAATACAAGAAGATGAAGAAAGCCACCCTTGTAATTCAGGTTCATTTTCGAGCTTACATTGCAGCCCAGAAAGTTCTAGCATCTTACCAGAAAACACGTTCTGCTGTCATTGTTCTACAGTCTGCCTATAGAGGGATGCAAGCCAGGAAAACGTTTAATCACATTCTCACATCTATCATAAAGATTCAGTCATATTATCGAGCTTATATTTCTAGAAAAAAGTTTCTGAGCCTAAAACATGCTACAGTAAAGTTGCAATCACTTGTCAAGATGAAGCAGACTCGTGAACAATACTTACGTGTACGTGCAGCGGTGTTGTGTATCCAGCGGTGGTACCGGTCCCGAAGGATGGCCGCACTAGTGCAAAGAGCATACAGGCAGGCGCGGGAATCGTGCATCAAACTGCAGGCTTGGGTGAGAGGCTACTTGGTTCGAAAGCAGATGCGGCTGCAGAGGGAGGCTGCTGTTTGCTTGCAATCTTACTTTAGAATGAGACAGACGAGGCTGTACTACCTGAAAGTCCATAAAGCCGCTACTGTCATTCAGAAGTGCTACCGTGCCTACAAAGCACGGGTCAGCCACAGGAGGAACCTGGAAGTCACGAGTGCAGTCACGTGTTTGCAGGCAGTGTACAGAGGTTACCGAATACGCCAGCTAGTCAGGCAGCAATCCACAGCGGCTCTGAAAATTCAGGCTGCTTTCAGGGCTTATAGTGCAAGGATGAAGTACCAGTCTGTCCTTCAGTCTGCTGTCACAATTCAGAGGTGGTATAGGACACACAAGGCTGCTTGTGATCTAAGAATACAATTTTTAAAGACAAGGACGGCTGTGATTTCTCTCCAGTCTGCGTACCGTGGCTGGAGAGTTCGGAAGCTGATGAGGAGGGAGTGTCAAGCAGCAGTGATGATTCAGTCGGCTTTTAGGATGGCCAAGGCCCAGAAGCGGTTCAGGGTGCTGCGGGCAGCAGCACTGGTCATCCAGCAGCATCAGAGAGCATGGAGTGCAGGGAAGAAGCAACGCAGGGACTATATTGAGCTTCGTTGTGCAGCACTGATGCTCCAGTCCACCTGGAAGAGGAAGACAATGAGGAGACGGATTCAACAGCAGCACATCTGTGCTGTCGTCATACAGTCCTACTACAGGATGTATGTGCAGCAGAAGAAATGGAAAACCATGAGGAGAGCTGCCCATCTGATCCAAATGTACTACAGGGCTTCTAGCACTGCCAGGAAACAGCGTCACATGTACCTGCAGACCAGAGCAGCCGTAATAGTTTTACAGGCAGCCTACCGACGCATGAGAGAGAGGAGAAACCAAGTGCAGGAGCGCAACAAGGCAGCAGTCACCATACAGTCTAAATACCGAGCTTACAAAAACGATCAGAAAAATGCAGCCTATAAAGCTTCAGCTCTTATCATTCAGAGATGGTACCGAAATATTAAAACTGCCAGCCATCAGCATAAGGAGTATCTTACTTTAAAGAAGACAGCCATCAAAATCCAAGCTATTTATAGAGGTGTTAGAGTAAGAAGACACATTCAGCACATGCATGTGACAGCCACCTTTATTAAAGCCATGTTTAAAATGCACCAGGCAAAAATAAGATACCGTAAGATGAGAACAGCTGCTGTCGTAATACAGGTAAGATACAGAGCATATTGTCAAGGTAAAGCTCAGCGCGCAAAGTACTTGGCAATCTTGAAAGCTACTACTATTCTTCAGGCCAGTGTTAGAGGAGCGAGGGTCAGGCAGACGCTCAGGAAGATGCGAGCCGCAGCAGCACTCATTCAGTCACACTACAGGAGGCACAGGCAGCAGACACGTTTTCACCAGCTGAAGAAGTTCACAAAACTGGTACAGCAAAGGTACCGGGCAGTGAAGGCTGGGAATGCACAGTTTCAGAGGTATAATAACTTCAGATGTTCTGTGATATGCATTCAGGCTGTTTTTAGGGGGATGAGAGCGAGAAGACATTTAAAAGTTATGCATTTAGCAGCAGCACTTATTCAGAGGAGATTCAGAACTCTGGTGCTGAGAAAGAGATTCCTCTCCCTCAGGAAAACTGCTCTTTGGGTTCAGAGGAAATACCGTGCAAATGTTTGTGCAAGGCATCACTTACAGTCTCTGCGGTTACAAAAGGCAGTCATTAAAATCCAGTCATCGTACAGAAGCTGGGTGGTAAGGAGGAAGATACGAGAAATGCACCAAGCTGCTACTCTCATCCAGGCTGCTTTCAGAATGCACAGAGCACATGTGAGATACCAGGCCCTGAAACAGGCCTCAACCCTCATTCAGCAGTACTATCGTGCGTACAGAGCTGCAAAATCGCAGAGAGAAAATTATGTGAGACAAAGGCGTTCTGCTGTGGTCATTCAGGCTGCCTACAGGGGGATGAAAGCAAGACAGCTCTTGAGGGAAAAGCGCAGAGCTTTCTGTGTCGTCACACAGAGCATGTACAGAATGTACAGGCAGCATTTTTTCTACCAGAGGGTTCAGTGGGCTACGAAAGTAATACAGGAGAAATACAGAGCAAATAAAAAGAAAGCTCTTCAACACAGTGCGCCCAACAAGGCAGCGACCTGTGTCCCGACAGGTTCGCAGGACATGGTCACGGGGAAGCTGGATGAGGGCCAGCATCAGGCCACCATAAGTGTTCAGAAGCATCTGGAAGTCTTCGCAATGCGGAAGCGCTATCTCCGCCTCAGAGCACCGGTGGTTTTGGTTCAGAGACGATACAGAGTCCTCTCTGTGGAGCATGCCCAAGCGGCCACCTGCATACAGGCTTCCTTCAGGGTTATCCAGCACATGCCCGTGACTGCCACGCGCATCCAATCGCTGTACAGAATGCACGGGGCCAAAGCCGACTACCAGGCGAAGCAAACGGCGGCTGTCATTATACAGAACTGCTACAGGTCACGCATCGGAGCAAAAATGGAAGGAGAACAGTTTTCAGCAGCCCAGAAATCTGTGCGAATGCTTCCGGCGGCTTTGAGGGGCAGGAAGGTCAGATGGAAGGTGGAAAACCTACCCGGGGAGAGGATGCGGGCCGCCTCCGAGCAGCCCCCACACCATGGCTGTGGAACTGGGAGCACGCGTGGGGCTGTGCCTGGCTCAGCAGCCCTGACCAGAAGGCGCGGGGATGCTTCCCTGGCTACCCCTGCACGGGAAGCAGAGTGTCCCTCCCCAAGCCAGGCTGTAGGGGCCGTGGAGGAAGCTGCTCATCGGAGGGTCCTGGGACACTTGGTACTGCAGATGTGCACTGCGCTGCACCCTCAGGCCTGCCGTCGGGGGACCAGGTCTCGAGGAAGGTCTATGCGGGGGAAGGCAGCCGCGAGGCAGGGTTTCCGAGCGTGGCGCGCCCGCAAGCACGTCCCCCAGGGCGGACGAGGAGCGTTGGCTCTCCAGAGTCACCCCAGGGCCCGCGTGGCCGCCACACATCACAGACGAGCATATTTACAAACCAGGAGCAGTGCTGTCCTTGTTCATGCTAGCCTGAAAGGGTTCCTGCAGAAACGGAGGTTTCAGAAAACCAGGGACAGCGCCTTAAAAATCCAGGTATTTATGTGTTTAGCTATAAGGCGTTCACTCTTTCTTTGACGGTATTTGTTAGAATTTATAAAAGGAGCTTAAGTAGAACACAAAGAATAGTGGTTCATGTAACTGTTTAATTTCTCTTCCAAAAGGGAGCATTTTGGGGAGTGGGAATGGGCCCCAGGAATAGTTTAGCTAGGACAGTACAGACCCTGGTTGTTCTGGGTGACCACCCTGTGCTTGGGGCGTGTCAGCGGGTGTTACCCACAGCATTCCTAGGAGAATTTTGAGGATATGGTTTCAATAGTGGGAGTTCTCTGTTGGGTAAAAGTATTTTTTTACCTAAATGAAAAACTTAAGCTAAGGTAAAGAGCTGTCTGTCATAATTTAGGCTCGATGGAGTAACTGTTCTGTGAATCTGTGAATTAGCTCCTGAAGCTGGAAAGATGTATGTACGTTATTCCGAGTGTTCAGCACTTTGGGTTTCCACGGTGTTTTTATTTTGTTCGTTGGAGAGAGTCCGGTCCAGGAACCGAATCTGGGTACTTCAGTTATTTCTAATCTGCCTGCGTTAGCCTGGGCCGTGAGCCTAAGTGCGCTATGTTGGTATCTTGCTGGGTTGCTGTTAAGTTTAGGAATAATGTTTTCATTCAGCAAATGTCAGGTGCTGGCAGCAGGCCAAGCACTGTGCTCCCCTGTAGATACCCGTATGTTTGTTTACATAAAAACCACAAGTGGGGAGTTCCCTGGTGGTGTAGTGGCTAAGGCTTCAGCGCTGTCAACGCTGCGACCTGGATTCGATTCCGAGCCAGGGAACTACCCACATTAAAAATAAACCCCAAACACCAAAAACCACATGTCATACTCTTAGTGATTTAAGGCCATCCCAAGTGATTGTGACCATATGTGTCATTCTTGCCTGTAACCAGTTTGGAGGCTAATCCCCAGGTAGGTGTGGCTACAGTGATTGGTGTTTTGGAGTCAAATGAACTTGGGTTCAAATCTTGACTCTTTTGCTCACTGGTTGTGTGATAGCAAGTCTCTTTTTTTCTTAGTATCAATTTCTGTTTTACAAAATAGAGATCTGAATAATCATCTCAGAAGATACTTGTAAAGATCAAATGAGATACCTGTGCCACTTATTACCTGCAACATCAATGAGTTATTTCGTTTCTCTGAGCCTGGATTTCCTCATCTCTAATAGTATTACCTACCTATGTGAGCGTAAGGACTGACAGCCCTGAGTTCAGCTAAAGTGCTAAGTGTTTAATGCGTTTTAGCTTCACTTAAACTCATAGTCAGCTACAGGTTGCTGGAATTGGAAAATGTGATGGTTGTCCCCGGAATTCTGCTGCAGGCTGGACATGAAACCCAGGATTTCTGTGCGATGGGGGACATGGGGAGTGGGGTCGTCCATGTATGTGTTCATTTGCTTTCCGTTCTTCCAAATGGATTGAGAGGGTGAGGACAGTGCAAATGTCTGGCTTTCCAGACATCATGCAGGTCTTACAATTTTAAACTAATTTCTAGCGTTGTATCAGGCTTCTCTGTCAGCCAGCCACAGGGCATGTGTAGTAAGGCAGGCGGTGTGTGTCCACTGTGCTAAGTAAACAGCCCTGTTCTCACAGGGCTTATTAAGTGTCAGGAAGGAGTGCGTCTGATACAAGAGTCATCACTATATCTGCAGTTGATTTTTGTCTGCTTAACCTTACGTAAACTGTCTTTAATACTGATTTTTCTGTTTACAATAAAAATAAACATCTCACTGCACATTTGTTATATCTGTGTGTTTAACAGGCTGTGTGGAGGAGCTATAAAGCCAGGCAATATGTGTGTAAAGTGAAGGCTGCTTCCAAGATTCAGGCCTGGTACAGGTGTTGGAAAGCCCGTAGAGAATATCTAGCCCTACTAACAGCTGTTAAAATTGTTCAAGGTTGCTTCTGGACCAAGCTGGCGAGAACACGGTACTGTCTCTGCTGTGTGGGAGTGTGTGCGGGCATGGGCGCCCTTGTGTGTCTTTGTCTCCGCTGTGTGCAGGCATGTGTGCGCCCTCGTGTGTCTGTCTCCGCCATGTGCGGGCATGTATGCGCCCTTGTGTGTGTCTATCTCTGCCGTGTGCAGGCATGTGTGTGCCCTTGTGTGTTTTTTGTCTCCACTGTGTGCAGGTGTGTGCGGGCATGTGTGCGCCCTTGTGTGTGTCTGTCTCCACCGTGTGTGGGTGTGTGTGTGCCCTTGTGTGTCTTTGTCTCTGCCGTGTGCGGGTGTGTGTGCACCCTTGTGTGTCTGTCTCCGCCGTGTGTGGGTGTGTGCGTGAGCCCTTGTGTGTCTTTATATGAAGTAATACTGCTCATTGATTTTTCTTTTAAATATCATCTGTGTTTAATATGTATGTTTTGTTTTGTTGGTGTTTTCTCCATTAATGAAAAAATATACCTCTGAGACTATCTTTTTTTTTTTTTTTTTTTTTAAGATACAGCCTTGATGCTGTAATTCAGTAAAAAATATTTACTTAAACACGGTTAATTCAGGTTCATAGGGATGCAGGTGAGGACTGGGCAGCGGGAAGTGAATAAAGTGACCTAGTAAATCCTGGATTCCTTGTTAGTGCATGTGTCCAATTTGTTTGTTGATTTAGTACCAGCAAAATTTACTTACTGTTTTTTTACTTTACTCTATCCTTACTTTATTCCCTATACTCTATCCTTAATGATGAAGTCCTAATTACCAAATTGTTTCTGTTAATTTTATTTCCCTACTCCTACTTTATTTCTCTTAAACACACTTCCTGAAACTCTTACCACATTATCTATATGAGTTTTCATTTTGTAGCATATGAATTTTTCTTCGCTACCCAGAGTTGATGAAGTATTATTGTTCAGTGATAGTTTTAAAAATTTTTTTTAGGAGAGCACACTTGTTTTAGAACTGAGTTCCCTGATCAATTGCATGGCTGGAATCAAGGTTTATCATCGGAAGATACAGTTGCTGCTCTCAGCTGTTGTAAGGACTGGAATCTAATTTTCCTGATGCAAAATGCAAATTTTTTTCTCATGACACTAAGCTTTATTTTCTAAGAAATGTGGCAACATGACTTAGGTTCATCTTTCTGACTTTTTCACATCACCAAGAACAGATCAAAGAGCCTATCCATTCTGTTTTTATCTGTTACCACTATGTTGGTGCCTAAAGTTTAATCTCTAGCACTCAAATGTTTTAAATTTTTCTTCAGTTCTGTTTGAGTATTTCTTTTTAGATGTTTTGATGATGCCTACCTTTCCTTTCAAATGGATGGCCACTCCTTTGCTGTAGGCTGTTCTGGTCTCCCAGGTTCCTTCCATGACCGCCTCCCGTCTGCCCAAAGACCAGCTGGCAACTGGCACTCAGAGTATGTCCTCTGCTGCCCATTATCCTGCCCCTCCCGCTTTTTTGGGCATTGTTCAGTTCGGGTTAAATGTATTTCTGTGATCCTGTGTAGTTTTCTTTGTCATTCTGGAACTTATTATTTCTTGACCACTGGAATATTCCTAATTGCAAAACTTCTTTTTCATTGTGTGTGTGCATGCACGTGTGTGTGTGTGTGCATGTGTGTGTAAAATTATGATTGCTAGAACTTAAGTATAAGTTATACTTTTCCATTTTTATTCTCTCGTTGCCTTTCTTGTATTTCCTTTATCTTCTAATATTTAAATGGGGGGTCAGTAAATACTTATTGAAGAGATTAAAGTAATTTGAAATTGCTTTTCGGTAACTGCTTTTTAGGTTTTTGAATGTGAGAGCATCAACAATTATCATTCAGAGACGATGGAGAGCTACACTTTCTGGAAGAAGAGCTCGTGAGCATTTCTTGGTGATGAAAGTAAGTCTAAAAGTAATCAGCTCATTTGCGAAGAACTGCATTAGGAAACAGAAAACAAAATAATGTCATTAGGACCTAACTATACGTTATTTCAAACACATCACTGCCAATTAAAACCTGCATTTGTAGTTTTGTTTATGTATGTACATTCATAAAATATTCTCAAACCCAACTTTGAAGTGACTATTAGAATAAATAATTCTTTGGAGAAAGTGATCATAGATGTAACATTTCATCTACTTTAAGTCACACACTTATTGACCGACTCTTTAAGCCATAATTAGTGATCTATTTAAAATAGTTAACATCAAATCTTTAGCTCCAGTACCCACAGTCTTTTATAAAAGAAATGATGTAATACTCACTGTGATTGTTGCACTATCGTTATACCCACTACTGTATACTCGCTAGTGTGACCCTTGTCACAGCGCTGTGGAGGAGTGATTGTTAGCATGCCCATTTTACAGATGGGGAAACTGAGGTCTGGGGAGTAAGGTCAGTTACCCGAGATCATTGGGCTAGTCGGTGGTGGATCTATGTTGCAAAAGAAACCTCATTCCCATTTCAATTCATACACGTTTTACGTGTCTTAGAATTTGATTGTCAGGCTATCAGAGAACTGAGGAATCCAAGATGCGCCTAGATATCTGCTGTGGTTCGTTGTGCCAGTTTCCATCACAGGGGTTTGCAGTGCCCATTCCGTCCCCTCCATTGTAGCTGGCATTTGTGTTAACGGCGCTGTCCCACAGTCACGTTAGTCCTTTTCCCCTCCTAGTGAGAAGTATCAGGATGAGCAGGCCAGAGCAGCAAGGGTCTGGGAACTCTGACCGGCCTCATCATCGAAACCACATTGTTAGCTAGAGAAGACCTAGTATATGGGTGTAGAAATTATACACTGTCACCACCTTTTCTTGTCTGTGAAATAGGACATTCTTAAGCTAAAAGTGTGAGAGATGTTACAGTTACGCCATTTCATTTTACATTGAGAAATTCAAGAACCTTCAGTGGGTTGAAATGATTATTTCTGTCCAGGTCACTTGTAATTATTTTTCCTTTTAGAGACATCGAGCTGCTTGTTTGATCCAAGCACATTTTAGAGGATATAAAGCCAGGCAGCTCTTTCGGCGGCAGAAGTCAGCCGCTTCGACCATACAGAGATGTGTTCGAGCCTGGAACTCCAGGAGGCAGGAAAGGACAAAATATGTCGAATTAAAAAAACATACCGTAGTTGTACAAGCACTGGTCCGGGGCTGGTTAGTAAGAAAAAGAGTAAGTGTTGTAATCACATATCTCAGTCTTACAAAATTCAGGTGTTTGATGTGAAATGCTGTTAAATGTTAGATTTTGGAGAGTAATTTCAGGACAAATATAACCTTTAACTTGAGCTTGCTCAGCTCCTGCAGAGCCATGTGCCAAGACCACTGGTTACTGTGGATATTTGTCCTATGAGCCTGTTTCCTATCGATGCAAAGTGATCTTACTTTTGTGTACCAGATCTTAACGAAGGAACTGAGAGAAGTTGAGGGAAGGAGGGCTGATGGCTGAAGGAGGGCTGATGGCTGAAGGAGGGCTGATGGCTGAAGGAGGTTGTTGTTTGAGTGGCTGTTTGCTACCAAGCATTCCTGAGGTGCTGGGACCGCCCTTCCTGTGATGGCACCCCACTCTGGCAGACAGCGCCCTTCCTGGGGACTTCATGACGTTCTAACATCTCACATAGGAAACACTGGCAAAGACAGAATAATGAAGTTAAATTGGAAAAGTCTTTTGTGTTTCATTATTAAATATAATCTGGAGTCTTGTGCTGGACCTGTGCTAGACTAATACTGGAGAAATCGACTCAGACAATTTTGTCTGATTTAATATCGCCAGTTTTGCTTGGAATACTGTCACCTTTTTCAAATTTAATATTCACATACTTTTTGCATTACAACTAGCCTATTTGAAGCCTTAACTAGCCGTGATTGGGTAATCCAGTTAAATTAAGTGCTATTTTACTTTAGTAAGGTGCCCATACATAATTTTGCTTTCTTTACCCTGGGCTAGGGGTTACAAAATTGGAAATATTCTGTAATAAAGGAATATAATCACTTGGAGTTACATGTAAACCATGTCATAATTAAAAGTTAATTATTGCTACCTCATATAATTTGTTATTGAGGACATAACAGAAGTCAGCCGTGACTGGAGGTCTTAAGAGTCACAGGTTTGGTTATCGGTCTATTACTCCCTTAGGTCTCAGAGCAGAGAGCCCGAGTCCGGCTTCTGCGCTTCACGGCTGTGGCCTGGTTTCACCTGTGTGCTGTCAGGATCCAGAGAGCATACAGACGTCACCGGGCTCTGAAGCATGCCGCAGAGCACGTCGGGGCAGTCGTCTGCATTCAGGTTTGCTCCTCCCTGCAGTGAGTGGGGCAGTAGGGTTTTTGTGACAGGTGTTGGGTATTTAGGAAACCATTCCCGAATGCCTTGTGGTCGGTCACAGAAAGGGACCCTTTGGCTGCACAGCTGTTGGGACGAGTGAGGGTGAGGGATGCGTGGACGTTCATGACACAGGAATAAAGCTGTGAGTTACTCTCTGGAGTCACTGCTGTCATTCGTGCTCCTACCGGCAAAGTCTCTCTCTGTCCTTGCCAACACGTGGCATTAGGAGGTTTTCCGATTTTTGCCACTTTAATGAATAGCAAATTTTATCTCATTTCTGGTTTGGATTTCCCTTGATGGCTAGCCTATCAATTGTAAAAAGTTTTCATGTGTTTTAATTATTCCAATTAGTAATCCTGTGTTGTGTGCTTAAACTTTTTTTTTATGTACTTTGCCCATTTTTCTTTCAGGTGATCTTTTCTCTGCTTTATAGGAGTTCTTTCTGTGTTCTGGATATAAATCCTGCTTGTACTTGTTAACATATGTTTACACTTACAACACTGAGAGAAGAAACTAACTGCAGCAGGACACACGCAGCTTGATAGAAGTTACGTAAACTGGGATATGGAGGCGCTGTGGTCCAGGGTTAAGCATAACGCACAGGCACCCCATGTGGAGAGGAGGAGCATCGTGGCGGGGGAGGGCTGAAAGATGCTCGCCAGTGTTCTGTGGAAATGAAATGTTCTGTGTATTGCCCTCATGTGTGTATAACCTGAAGTACAAAGAAATCTTTGTGTGTTTTAAACAGAGATGGTTTCGAGCAAGATTACAGCTGAAGAGGTTTATGCAAATATGTCACAGTATCATACAAATTCAGCATCAAATTCAGGAACGTAAGAGGAAGCAAAATAGGGCTGCATCAGTAATACAGGAAGCAGTACGCCGTTTTCTCCTCCGTAAACGACAGGAAAAGTTTAATAATGGGGTCATTAAAATTCAGGTAACTGAAAATATTAGGATTTTAGTTCAAGACTTTGGTTTGCAATTTGTTTGTATGCTAGCTACTGTTGTATAAAGCTGCAGTTAGCCAGTAGGATAACTCATAAATAGTAGCTACTATAATTTTATTGCTAAGCCTTATTTTCAGTTCCCTGGAGGAAGTTTACAATTGAGAGATGAAAAAGTATGTTAGCAGTGGAATAGAGTTTACATAGCTTTGGTTAATGAATGAACTTCAGTTCATATATAGTAATATTATGTATCTTTCTAGAAAAATTGATTTTGCTATTTCTTAGAACGTGAAATGAAGTTTTAGTTGCAGTAGGTGTAGATATAAGTTCTAAACATCATTAGTTGTACCCTTAAAATTACTATGTTTTATGTCTTTAAGGCTTTGTGGAGAGGCTATTCCTGGAGGAGGAAGAATAACTGTACAAAAATTAAAACTATACGAAGACGTCTTGAAATTATTAATGGGGAGGTTCGAGAAGAAGACAGACTCTACAAAAGAACTGCCCGTGCACTTGACCACCTTCTGACATACAAGCACCTTTCTGCTATTCTTGAGGCTTTGAAGCACCTCGGTTAGTTTTTAACAATATCTTGTAGAAGTTAGAAATGCATTTTTACCTCTGAGTGTACAGAGAATATTATAATAATACAATATTAGTTGCAACTTTATTTTGTGGCTGTGTATTTCTCTTTTTTCTTTCAGAGGTAGTTACTAGATTGTCGCCACTTTGTTGTGAGAACATGGCCCAGAGCGGAGCAATTTCTAAAATATTTGTTCTGATCCGAAGTTGCAATCGTAGCGTCCCTTGCATGGAAATCATCAGTTACGCTGTTCAGGTCTTGCTTAATGTCGCCAAGGTAGTCTTCCGTGTTAATGTCGAAGTGTTCACTGCTCAGTGGGTCTGGCTCGGCCAGCCAGCTTTATGTTTGCTCATCACTGGGACTTGGATCCCAAGGAAAATTCATCTGTGGGCTAGAGTGTTGGGCAGGAAAAATGTTTCGTCTGTTAACATAATAGTTCATACAAACACTGTTTTTTATTATTTTATTTCTTTTATCTTTCTAATATTAATAACAGTGATTACTGGCATTTACTGAGTACTTACATATTGAGAACTACCTCTGAGGTAGTTCATACTGTTTTTCCTGTTTTATAGAGAAGGAATATTTTTTACACAAGGTAAGTTCCTCACCTGAGGGCTCAGACATGGTAAGAGGCAGAGCTGAATTTGGATCCATTTCTGCCTCTAGAGCTGGTTACGTTATCCACTGTATTATCTCAAAATGATAGAACCTTCTAGATATGTGTCTGGCCAAATATAATAAAGACCACTATAACTTAGTTATGCTGTAATATTCATTCTACTGGAATTTAAGTCTTTGGCTTTGGACTGGCAGCGTAGACCTATACTAAACTACGATGCATGCCATCGACCGCACTGAGATGAAAGATTTCTCTTCCCGAGCCAGCTGCTCAGCCACAACTTAGAGCACTTTACCCCATGTTTTCTTACTGCGTGATGGTTAAGGACCCAGGCTCTGATGCCACCTTGCCTGGGAGGAATCCCAGCTGTGCAGCTTTCTGCAGGTTACTTAGCCTCTCTGTGCTTCACTTTCCTGTGCTGTGAAATGGTGTAGTAATAGGACCCACCTCATCGGTTATGGTGAGGTTGAAATGAGTGAACATAAGGTGCTTGATAACACAGAAGTACCAACCAGATACCTGTTCCCTGTGAATCTTACTATTTTTATCTTCCCTTTCGTTAGCATTATGTTTTACCATGTAAAGTTCACATGAATGCACTGATTCAATTGGGAACTGAGGAGTGAAATATATAGTTTAGACTCACCCGTGTCAAATGTGTTTTAAAGCACGCTCGCCTTCCGTTCAAGAAGTATGTGATAGGGTGACTAATTGCACATGCCTTTAGCACTGTCACACACAAGTCATCTTTTTCTGACGGTTCTCGCTAAAATGGCCTCACCTTTAAGCTTGTTTTGTTGACTTCAGGGTGTTCACTTTCAGAGACTGCAGGTTTGATTCACTTTTTGTGGCTTTTTAATAATTAAGTACAGATGGGCCTATAGATGGATTCAGCAGTGATGGGGCAGCAGTGTCACAAAGTCACTGTTAAGTCGTCACACTTGCTGCAGCTGGTCCAGAACTTTGGCTCTGAGCTGTGTTTCGGTTGGGTTGTTTCTAAGAATATGTCATTTATAACTTTTAGTCTCACTCTGTTCTGTTCCAGTTTGAGAAAACTGCTTGTGCTGTATATGGTGTAGACAGTTGTGTGGAGACACTGCTGGAACTTTTGCAGATTTACCGAGAAAAGCCCGGGGACAAAGTTGCAGGCAAGAGTGGAAGCATTTTCACCAAAACGTGTTGTTTGTTAGCAGTTTTATTGAAGACAACAGCTGGTGCCTTTGTAAGTACTAATCAATGCGTTTAAGGTTTAACATCATTCTGGCTGCTGATGGCAGAAGGGATTTGGGAGAGGCTGTGTGGATGTAGGGGGACTGTTGGGGAAGGAGGCAAGAGATTGTACTTGACCTAGAGGCTGTACCTGACCTAGAGATTATATGTGACCTAGAGATTATATGTGACCTAGAGGCTGTACGTGACCTAGAGATTGTACGTGACCTAGAGATTGTACGTGAACTAGAGACGGTATGTGACCTAGAGACGGTACGTGACCTAGAGACTGTATGTGACTTAGGGACTGTACGTGACCTAGAGACTGTACGTGACCTAGAGATTGTACGTGACCTAGAGATTGTGCGTGACCTAGGGTTGTAGAACTTAGGGGCCTTTGAAGAGTAGAATTCACAAGACTTGTATGCAATAGGTGTTGACTCTACTGTTTGCCTTTTACTCAGTGTAGATTTAAGTATATGATTTTTACTTATTTGCCTTCATTATAATTGTCTTACAAATTAGTTTATAATGTAAACCAGTCTTAACAACTGAACTTGGAGAGCTTGGTTTTTGATAGTTAAAAAGCTCATAAGTTTACTTCATAATGTGTATGTATTATGATTGATTTTGGTAGCATAGAAGGATGCAAAATTTAATTCTTATTTGTTTTAATAAATGTACATTTTCTTTTTTAGAATGTTCAAAATAGGTCCAGTGTTGTTGACTGTGTTTATAGTATCTACAAACACACAGCTCGTCAACATAGAGTGAATACTGAAAGAGTGTTTTATAAGCAAAATAAGAATTCTTCCATAAGCACTCCCTTCATTCCAGAAACACCTGTAAGCACCGGACTAGTTTCAAGGTGAGCAGTTCGGTGTGTTCTGGGGCTCGTGTCACTCTTCGTCCATTCATTCAGCAGACATGGATTAAGTCCCCACTATAAGTGATGTGTTGCACTTGACAATGGAGAAACAGCATCAGAACAGGACTAGAACCTAGCGAATCTTAGGGAGAGGATCTTGGGAGGTAATGAAGTAAGAACACTGTAGCTTCAGGAAGTCAGGGCTGTGGTTCTGGGCAGAAGAATCAGTCTAGAGATACAAATCAGGGAACCATTCGTTAAGGCCTTGAGATCACTGATCACCTGGGGGAAGAGAACACAGACAAGGACGTCCCCAAGGGAACCTCAAGGAAACGCCCATTTCTGCAGAAGTCAGTCAGCTAGAGAAAGAGCCTGCCAAGAGCCCTGAAAAAGGATGTCAGTCAGATGGGAAGACGGTCCTAGGAGAGTGCTGTCTCAGCGAGCTGTGTGGCGTGCTGCTGAGAGGGTAGAGGAGGATGGGAAATGCCCATTGGCCTTGAGAGGATGAAGGTCATCGGTGATGTGGTGACACATGCCCATGAATGTGGATTGGAACAAAGGAACCCATCACATGAAAAACGAATGAGTTATAATGATGCTAAAGATCTCCTCGAAGGATGCTAGGGAGCATCTCGTGATGCTTGATGTGGGCAAAAGGAAGGACTCAGGCACACCCCGTTTTTCTTTACCAGGATTGCTAGCTCTGTAATTACTCGTAGGTATTATAGAAATTGCAAAGTTGCTGTGAGTTGGTTTATGCAGGCATAGTTACAGCATAATGAAAATGGGCTTTGTGATAGAAATTTATTAATGGAGACCATTTCTACACGATCTTCATTTAAGGACTTGAAATATATTAATGTTCTATTTTTTAAAGTTATTAAAATAGGAATGGATTTTTTCCTTCCATACAGTCAGGTTTAACGTAATCCTTCTCATAGTGTAAATACGTGCTTCATATGCGTACTCAGTCCCGTGAGGTTTGACCAACGTGCATCGCTGTGAAACCACTCCCACTGTGTCACAGTGACGCTCCCCGCACCCCATGCCGTCGGTTCTCTCCCCCCTGAACACTACTGACGGTGTCATTTCCGGACCTTCTGTTTTGCGTTTGCTATAGGACGTAGCTTTAGTGACTGGCTTCTTTGATTGGCTTACTGCTTTGGGGATTGGTCGGCATTGGTGCCCGGATTCAGATTCTGTTCCCTTGTGTCACGGAATACTCTTCCCTGTGTGCACATAACCACACTTGGGTTTGACCACTCCCTGACGAATAGATGTTTGGATTTTCAACAGGAATGAGTCAGTGGAAATGCTCTAGTGAGAGGGATTTGTGTGGGCAAGCCTCGGACAGACACTCTTTTCCCGGGAAAGTGTGAGAGCGTACACACAGGAGCAGATCAGAGAGGCCGTGGAGGGGACTTCTGCAAGGAAGAATGAACTCGCCATCTTGGGGAAGGGGATGGAAGGAAGGAAGTGTCCTGGGCGATTTTAAGCCCCCATTTAGATTCGCAGTTACTGGCCGAAAATCAGCCGCCTGGGTCTGTGGTTTTTCTTTAGCGACGCCCCTCTGTACAGGGCTGCGGACAGCGGGTACTGGACTTCACCTTAGATCCAGGCAGAAGTTTCCAGGACCCAAGGGCAGAGGAGGTTGTTGGCTTCCTGAGCACAGGGATGCTGACGTTCCAAGAATGGTGATGAGCTGAGAGAACTAGAACTCTGTTTTCAGAGAACAAGGTGGGTGGGTTGGGTTGCCCAGAGGCAGTGATGCCGCTGACCGGCCTCAGCTCCAAGGAGCCAGGTCATCCTTGAGGACGGATGGAGGGAACCTTCTGGAACTAGGACCTGTCGGGAGAGTCGCCGGGTGATGTGCACAGGGGCGGCCATGCTGGTAACACAGGAGATGGTAGCCCTTTCAGGAGAGGAGCCTCATAATCTGAGACTTCTGTTCTCTTCATAGGCTTAAGCCCGGTTGGGTTCTGAGAAGGGACAACGTAGACGTCACCAGTCCCTTGCAAGCTGTGCAGATGGTGATGGACGCGCTTGGCATTCCTTATTCGTAATGTAAATATTGAGCATGTGCAGTGAAAAAATTAAAGCTAATCATGACTATGTGAAATGTTTGGCTTTTTTTGTAGAACTTTTTAAAATTTGAGTTTGTATTACAATTTATGAAATACATGTAATAAATAAACTTTTTTACATTCTTTATTGTTTCTTTTATTATTTAATAATGTTCTTTCATAAGAACATAAAGTAATATGTCATAAAATACTTATGACACTTTTATTCATTTGTGCTATCTTAAAAGATTATCTTAGTTTGAGTATCATCCTGTTTCTAAAGGGACCAGGAAAATGTATTATCTCTGTTTCATAGATGAATTAAGGCATTGTTCTAGAACACACATTGGAAATGTAAGATCCCCACGACTCACCCGTGAGCGGAGGATGGGACCCTGCTGAGGCTGTGGCGACGCCCGTGCGTGTCCGTGGTGCCCGGACCGGCAGAGGCCAGGGAGCCTGCCCCCACGTGGGAACGCCCTCGCCACCAGCGGCCCAGTTCTCATCTGACCCGGGAGCACAGTGCTGCCCCTCACAGAACCCGGTTGTCCTGTCATGTGCCACAGGCCTGACGCTGCCTTGCTGCTGAAACAAACACGGTTGTTTCCTGCAGCTTCTCTAGCTTTGGGTCACGGGGCAGTACTGAGCCTGCGTGTTCCCAGGACCATCGGAACCCAGTCCCAGGGGCTGTTTCGGATCCGCTTGGGTCCCCGAGCTGGCCATAATGGAGGCTGTGAGAACGTGTGATCGTTGATCAATCAGTAGTAGCTGGAAACGCATGGACCATGTAACCACTTCATTCGCTAAGTTTTAGAATAAGCATTGAACCTGAGTCTGCAATAGTCTGGGCTTTGGTTAGGGTACGTCTGCCGCAAGCTAACCCTGTGTTAGGTGAGTGTATTAATGGTGAAGTTGCTTTAGTTTCAGATTAACCCTGTTGCTCATTGTAATAACTCAAATGTCCAGTAGATGTCATTATGACCATGTGGTGTTTTTAATTAACAGAAATGTATAAATATTACAAAGCTCTGATTTTCGAAAGTAAAATCCATTACTTTTACATTCATGGAAAATTTCTCTCTATGTCTAGTGCAGCTTGTACATACCATATTGTGGTTTCATCTTGAGAGGGAGAAATCCACTTTCTGTATTTAAAATTGTTAAAAGTTTCTCAGTAGGCAGGTGATTTTTTTTTTTTTCCAGGTTCATTAACATTTATAACTTCTAATTTTTTTTTTTTAGGAGTGAAAGTCTAGTACTTTATGTGCTGATTAAGAAAATCTTTTGGATTGCTTGTGGTAGTAGCTAAGGGTGCTGTAGGCTTGCTGTTAATGTTTATATTGTTCAGTCAGTCATTGATTCTTGGTGTAAAGCAAAAGTGATACTCAGGTATAGTTAGCTCTGCTTTCAACAAAGGGAGAAAGCCAGTGAAAATACTTTGCTTATAACCTCTTTATCAGACTAAAAATAATGCAGAGAAGTGTTTATTTACAACCTGTATTTGAGAGCACATGAAAACATGTCCAGCCTACGTAAAGGAAGCAGGAAGTATGCCCAAGACCTTATTTCCGGTGGTGCTGATGGAGGACCACCTACAGTAATGGTTCTGATGGTGCAGGAAGTTACAGATCCTTTTTTATAAAAATAAAAAAAGCTTATTTCAGAAAGAAGTCTCAGAGAATAGAATTTTCTTCTGTGAGTCATATTCCATTATGATCAGTGATTAACATCTATACTTGTCATAATGGTGGTTTCTTTTAAATTATGATAGAAATGAGAATGTGCAATTTGATTTAAACTTTGTCCTGGCTCTGCCAAAGCATCCTTAAGTGTGAGACCTGCCAATCACCGCTGGAGTATTTGAAACAAACCCTTCTTGCTGTTCATCTTTCCAGTGAGGTCCATTAAAAGAACAGCCCAATAACACGCGTAGTTACCTTAACTGTCACTCAGTGTCGTCACTGTGACTTCCGCTTTGAGGCTGTCCGGGTTCACTGCCACTTTCTCGAGAGACCTTTCTGTCCCATCCTTTCTTGCTGTAAGTACATGCTGACGGACAAGCAGAGCGGTCGCTTTCTAGCAGACCCAGAACTTTCTTTGTGAAAGTTCGCCTTGAGTCACAGCCTCACTGTCAGTGCGCAGACAGGGGCTCTTGGCCTCCGTCCTTTGCGTTGGCAATGCTGTCTATTGCAGGTTTCTTGGAAATTAAGCAACACAGGACATGCGGACCACAAGCGGGGAGCCAAGCAGTGCCCTCCAATTTCTCAGGCCTCTGGTGCAGCCGTTGAGGTAGAGCCATGTGCACCCCTGGTGGCTCTAACTTGGCAAAGCGACAGCTCCAACACAGATGTGGCCGCTGCTGTATCCTCCTCACTTCTGATGTCCGTTTCCTCTGCGCATGTGTCCCTGGATGGGAAGGAGGTCAGTACAAAAGCCGTGGTGTCCCGGGTCTTGGACGTGGACTTTGCATGTCCTGAGGTGAACTCTACAGGAGACGGAAAGGAGTGCAGAGAGCCAGATGTTATTTCTCCCTAAAGTGCCAATTTTGGCCAAATGTTGGGTAGAAATGACACTTTGCTAAGCATGCATAATGCCCGTGGAATATATTCATTTGAATCATTAGAAGGAAACTTGTTATGGTTGAGTATCCAAACGTAAGTGATGAGAGACTCGAGGTTCATTATTGAGAGATGAAGTTGAGAGGTGAAGGGAGAAGGAGAGAGAGTGCGACGTTTGTCATTTCATCTTTGTCACTGTTTAGTGTTGCCACTAAACGTATTATTGCCCCCTGCCCACCCCGCACCCCCACCCCGAGCTGGGGTACTTGTCCTTGGAGAGTGCTTACAAATCTTGGCTTAGGAGTATCTCTTACCATTCTGAAGAGTGACTTTTGGGGATCTGCAAACTGTGGAGAGCTCGGGTATCCTCGGCAGAATTTGCAGAACATGCTTCAGGGGGCTTCTGTGTCACCGCTAGTCTGGAAATGAAGGAATGTAAGTACAGAGAGTTCTTTTTCATTACTGTTAAATTTATTGGGCTGACATTGACTAGCAAAAAATGACACAGGTTTCAAAGTCACAGTCTAGTTACTGAGATTATAAATCAAAATTGAGTGACTCCACAGTCTCTACTCCAAACCTGTAAATGCATGAGTGAAACTGGACAGGGGATTTCTGACACAGAAGATGGAGGTGGGAGGACTGGACTTACTAGACACTCAGGTAAAGTCCCTAGCTGGTGTCGCTGGAAGTCTGGTGCTAAAATCGTGACCAGAGTGAATAATGAAACAGAATAGAGAATCCAAAAATAGACCTGACGTATATGCTAGAATGTAGCGTATGAGAAAAGTGGAAACTCTGATCAGTAGCCTCAAATTATTTGATAAATAATTGGCAACTCTGGGAATCAATAAGCTTGTTCACTTAACTGACACCATTCACCATGATTTATATTCATTGATTAAAATTTAAACCAAAGAAGTTCTATAAACAACTATGTCAGTATTGTTCAAAAGGAAAAACACACACACACATTCGAGTGATTCTATCTATAACACAAGTCCAAAATGTTTGAAGGAAAAGATTAAATAGTTTGCAAAAATCCACCATAACAAATGTAAGAGATAAATAGGACGCCAGGAAAAAAGTGCATGCAACTCAGAAACTGACCAAGTCCATTTTCCTTACTATGTAGCAGGCGCACACAGGACCACAAGGAAAGGGCCGACAGTGGGACAGAAAGATGTGCAAAGAGCACGCACAGAAATGAAATGCCTTCCAATCCACGTAAGAGTCTTCAATCTCTCAATCGTAGTCGGAGAGATGTAAATTAAATTAGACTATGACTTTTTTACTTACCAAATTGCAAACATGGAGTGTTTGATGACATGGTATTGGGATTGGGAAAACATCCCCTTGTACTATTGGGAGAGTTGATTGCCATAATTTCCATTAGAAAAAATTAGCAATATTTATCTGTATGATAACACAGAAGTTCACATGTGCAAAGTGACACGTGCAGTACCAGACATTGCAGAAATCTTAGCAATGATAAAATCTTGTACACAACTTTATTATCCAATAATAATGAATCTGATTTAAATGATATTGATAAGTCCATGTGCTAGAAGCCTATGCCGATCTGAAAACCAGTAAGGAAACCATTTACGTATTGCTATGGCACAGTCTCCAAAATAGAGTGAAAAAGAAGTGAGTTAGAAGGTGTAGATCCGCTTGTACGTGGCTTGGGTGACTCCGGTTGAATGCAGATACTAAGGCCATCGTTGGCCTCCTAGAAAGGGGAGACTAGTGGCTGAGAGATGTATGTGGGCCGGCGACTTTCCACCCTTTAAAGTTTGTACCATGTAAATGTATTGACTTTAAAAAATAAACATTTAAACATTATGTTGTCCTGGCCTGGACTAAAAGACATTCTTCCAAGAATATTTGAAACAGTAAGTATGCTTTCTCATTTTGTTTAGGTTTCTTGATGTAATATACTTTCTGTATTTACTGGAATTAGTAAATGCTAGCAACTTTTAAGTGATTAAAAATTTAGACATTTAATTTTGAATCTCAGTTTGTATTTTAGTTTTTAGAAAATGGCTTTCTTTGAACCTTGGCTCTGACCCTTGACAAGCCTCTTTAGCTGTCAGACTCTCTGAGCATCAGTGCATTGTTTTGTAAACTTGAGCAATAAAACAGAATGAAATACTGGTACACACAGCAACATGGATAAATTCCAAATCACTATGCTCAGTGAAGGAAGTCTAATTTAGAAACAATGAGTACTTGTGTATTTCCATTTATATGAGGTTCTAGAACAGACAGATGATATGACTCGTGGAAAAATCCTAACAGTTGTTGCCTGTGAGGGACATGGAGAGGGGGTTGAGGCCTACTAGCATGCGCATTGTTCAAGACGCGTAGCATCTACACTTCATGTTCTGCATTTCTTGGTAAGTTTCACATCCAAAGAAACACTGAGTTCCAGTTAATGACATATTAAGTATTTAGAGTGATGCACAAATACCTGAATTGACTTTGAAATGCATTGAAAAAGAATGGGTGGATAGATGAATAAATATGTGTATGTGGTTTTAAAAGTATAATCTGTCAGTAGTAGCATTTAGGTGGAGGTTATGCTGGACAATTTTTAAATTATATAAAAAAAGGACATGTTTGGAAATGAGCGGAGGACCTGTTATCCCTAAACTGGAAGTCACCCAGCTGTCCACGAGTGGTGGCATGGGTAGGTGCTTTGTGACACACAGCGTGGAACACCAGAGAGACAAGGAACTATCTGTCACAGCCTGAGTTATAGATGAGTTGCACAAACAAAATGTGACATGGAAGAAACCAGATACAAAGCAACTGTGTGATTTTACTTACGGAGTATAGAGCAGGCCCCACCGATGGCGCTGGTGGGAGTCCAGATACTGCCGGACGCTGGGGGTGGGTGTAGGCAGTGGCTGCTGTGTTTCTCGTTCCGGGCGCTGGTTTCACGGAGGCGTGCTGTGTGAGAATCCATTGACCTCTGCCCCCTGCTGTATGTGCGGGCACCTTTCCTCTTCCTGTGTTGTATCTCCATAAAAAGTCCCCAAAAACTTACAACGGCTGCCACCTAGCAGCGTTATTCCTCAGTTTACATTAAAACCCATTAGAATGTATTAAACTCCCAGGGCAGTGATTTTTGTCTATTTTTTTTATTGGTATACACACAACATGACTTGGTACACAGCGGGCACCCCAGACATGGATAATCCTGCACCATGCTTGTCTCATCGCCCGCCACTGAGCACAGACTCCACATATTAGACATTATGATCATTGCTGAGAGTAATGGGGTCGTTGGTGTCTTTGAGCAGTGCAATCTAGATAGCGTATTTCAACGCCAGGTGCCCATTATCTCGTGTCCCTAAGTTCATCTCTTCATCTGATCGATCAGTGGCCACAGTGAACTTTATTCTGTGGACTTGCAATAGGCAAGTCAATGGAAAAATTACCCAGTTTTTATGCAGTCTGAGTTAATTATGCTGCTGTCATTGCAGCCCTTATTGGTGATCATGTTCTTGTTGGATTCTGGCCTGGAAAGTACTGTCCGTTAGCACAGTGGTGGTATTTCAGTCTGATTTGAAAAATTTATAAGGCTTGTTACAAAGGTACTTAGACGGATGTTGTAAATAATTAACTTTTTTTTCAGGAGAAGTACTGTGTACTTATTGGGGAGTCCTGGGCCTTCAGAATTGTTCAAATCTTTATCCAGCACACCACCAAAGATGAGGTCGAAAGACTCAGCTCTTATCTTCATAATAATCATCTCAGGAGAACTCTGTGCAGAAGGTGACATTGATTCTTAATATTCCTCATTCTCTAAAAACTATCAAGGGAAATGCTAACGTTCGTTTAATTGAGCTTTTTGCATAGTCTTTCATTTTTATTAAATGTAACACTTGTTTTAAATATAATTTGTTATAAGAGGTGGGCATATTTTTTTTTTTCCGTTGCATAAAACTAGTCAGTTGTTCTTACGGCCTTTGGTGGCTTGCGTAAGTTTGTATGGGAAGGTGCTATTTTATAAAATTAGGGGAGCTTCCCTGAGGAGGTGACCTGGCTGGCTGTGATTTGACTGTTGGGTACTAGGGTTGCTTGCAGATTAATTCTGATGGTGTCACAGATGTACTCATGAAAACAAGTCCTAAAGTGTCTGCAAACTCTTTGCAGTGACACGTGAATTGTTGCCTGGCCGCAGATATCATGGATTTAGGTCCTTTTCTTTTCAGTTTTCAGCTTGATATTGACTCATTTCAGAGAAACCCTGTGGTCTTCCTCGTGTGGAGAATGGAAGAATCGCTCCATATTACTACACTTTTGAGAGTTTTTACTTTCCGATGAGCATAGACCAACAATTGTCATTTTTCTGTTTGGCTGGTTATACGACTGAAACTGGGAAGCAAGAGGAGAAAAGCACGTGCACAGCGACAGGCTGGGTCCCCAGCCCACGGTGCTTCAGTAAGTGGGTGGAATGCGTCGCCAGACACCTGTGACACTCAGGGAAATGAGGGCATGGATGTAATGATCCAGCGCAATGTGGTGGGTGGTTAATTCTGTGGGTAGATCAAAACCAAAGGAGTGGCCCACGGCCTTTTTGCAAAATGGAGGTGCATGCTGAAATTCTGCAGATAATGTTTCTCATTGCAGTGTTCCTGTCTTTATTTGTTATTAATAATTCCCTGTGGAGAGAATAAAAAATTGCTGAAACTGTTATTCATCACATTGCTAGGCAATTGAGCTGCTTTCAGTAGTGAGAATCTTAGGATAGTTGTACATAGGGAACCAGACAAATGCTTGATGCCTCCAGAATTATTAAGGATTCATAGAGTGAAAATGTGTCCTTGTTAATGGTGTTAAAAATTATCCAACGCAGTGTCCTTAAAAGAGTGGGAAGAAAATCCAAGGAGATTCCTTCTGTTTGCCACTCACGACAGTTAGTGCAAGAGCTCTGGGTGTTTTGTCAGAGTAGATGCGGTGGAGGTAGGAATGACTAACAACTGTCATTAGTTCTTAGAAGAACAGTGCTGTCAGACTGCATCGGGGTCTGAGTAAATCTGATGCAGAACCTGCAGGATATTTTCCAACTTAAATACAGTCAAGGAGCTGTGGAGTGAACACTTTTCTCCTTATAATTTCAAGAGTAATATTAAATGTCTGCCCTGGTTTTACGACTTAGTAAAAGACAAGCTTAATTTCATCAAGGTAAGCAAAGAAATATCTCTTTCCCACAGAAAAGTGCATTAAGCCTGACCTGACAAACGGTCTCATCTCTGATGCAAAGTTACTGTACAAAGTTCAAGAGAGCATGCGCTACCATTGTGCATCGGGATACAGAACCACAGGGGGGAAGGGCGAGGAGGTGGTGCAGTGTCTCGCGGACGGGTGGTCCTCCCCACCAGCCTGCAGGAGGGAACAAGGTACGTGCACGAGAGTCGTTTCCCAAGCTGCCGGGAAGGGCTTACGAAGCGATGACTTTCTCACGTGTGACGGGCATTTTCCTTGAACGTAACTGAGTTTTCATTATGTCTGCATATGCAGGACGTTGTTGTATGGGTTGCAAATGCTGGGTGTTTGCTTCTTAAATCCAAAGTGTTCTCAGCTCCCACAATGCAGTGCACCTAGCTAACCAGTTGTGACTTTCTACTAACAACAATAATAATAATAAAAAGAAAAATTGGAGTGAAAGAAAAGGAAACATCTTAATAAACCTGTTTTATTTCTCACAAAATACGTGCAGTACTATGTCCTTTCATAGAGAAGACATGGACATGATGCACATTTTATATTGTCAACCAACGTCAGATATACTTAAAAATTATCTAAGCATTTGAATACACATGTTTTGTTAGTGTCTTGTCAGTTGTTGTTAAATAATACAAACCCACAGGTGGCGCAGAATCCAAACACTGTCACTGCACAAGCCTTCCATTGAATTGTGGTCTTTGTTCCAAGGCACAAGACCAGAATTTTAAGAATGCAAGACGGGTGGTGTTCGGACACAGGCGTCCGAGGACACGCAGTGGACAGGCAAACTTGGTCCGCCTTTTTGCCAACGCTCGATTCTGCCAGAGTCTTAAGAGTCAGTGAAAATACGTTTTGAGGTTTCTAGTTACTATTCCAGGTTTACTGATCCAGTTCATAAAAAACAAAAACAAACAAACAAAAACCACTTTTAATTTCCATTAGAGACATGTTTGGCTCCTGAATTGCATCATGGAAATTATTCCACGAAGCAGAAGATGTTCCAAGTGAAGGGCAGACTGCAGTACGAGTGTGCCCCCGGCTACTACACGGCCGACGGGAGGAGGACAGCAGAGGTGGAGTGTCGCTCGTCTGGATGGTCTGTCACACCACAGTGCACAAGTGCGTCCTCAGGCTGCAGGCGGTGTACCATCTTGGGGCACACTGCCTCCCGCGGATGTGCCCACAAGTTATCAGCCTAATAGGTTCTGTGGACGTCCTTTTTTCCTTCTGGCTTTAATTATGTGCCTAGTCGGTTTTGATCATTGAAAGCTCTCAAATAGGAGAGCCTTTCTTTTAGCTCAGATAAGTAAATTAAGGCGAATGATATTATTTAATACATAACCAAATTGCCAAGCATTTGTTACGTATGACAAAGTAGAGGGCAGACTTACTCATTTCTGACCCAGCTATGACATGGAGGTGGTAAGTGAATTTTTTTCTAGCAGGAAAAAATAACCTTTCTTTGTATTTTTATTTGTTCTTTCATTTTCAGAATTAAAGTGCTCTTCTTTAAGATCAATAGAAAATGGTTATTTTCACCCGATAAAGCAAACCTATGAGGAAGGAGATGTCGTTCAGTTTTTTTGTTTCGAAAATTATCACCTGAGTGGGTCTGATTTAATCCAGTGCTACAGCTTCGGCTGGTACCCAGAGCCTCCTATGTGTGAAGGTAATTTTGAAAATTTCACACATGCAAATAGAATATCACGTCTCAATCAGCTCAAATTTGTATGAAAAAATATCTCTGATGGTATGTAATTCTCGTCCTGAGTGCTCCTTATTAAAATAAATACTGCCTCTTAAATCAGTGCTATTTTAAGCAAACTTTAATATAGTTCATCTGAAGAAATCTTAAGTTTTGTATTAGATGGTAGGGTGGATACATCTTTTGAGCTTATTTAAAAAATCTCTTACTGTAGATTTTAAGTCTCTTGTTAGAATGAATCATGGTTTTATTGGTAATGACTAGACCCAGGTACCCAGGCTAGAGGCTTTGAGTCACTCACTTCCAGGTGTGAGAATACGGTCTTTAGCATCACGGGGGTAAAGCGTAGGAAAAGCAACATGGTATTACCCAGCGTGAAGGTGAGGACGCCCAGGAAGAGCCATCCTGAAATGTTAACGACCGTGGTTACGTCTCTGTCACTGGATGTGTTCAGGCAGCTGGCACAGATCCCTGTTAGGAGACTCGGTAGTCACTTAGCCACACCTAAAGGGGGGAGGGGGGCGGGCGAGTGTAATGGGGGGGGCGAGTGTATCTGTTTCCTCTGCTACACTTTTAGGTGTGGCTAAGTGACTACTGAGTCTCCTAACAGGGATCTGTGCCAGCTGCCTGAACAGATATGGAAAGCGGACAAGCACTGACACGACGTGACAGATGGTGTAATCAGGTCGGGTGCACAGGACTTGAGCAAGCATCCGAGACTCTGAGGGGTGTGACGTGGGGGCACACTTACCATGGAAACATCCGAACTAGGACTTACAGATAGACCACAGTCTGGGGACTGGGAGGGGTGGGGAGTGTCAAGGGCTTGGCAGCCTCTGTTTTCTCGGTGACACTGACAGGTCAGAACGTGGAAGTTGGAAGAGGGTGGGGAGGATCTGAAATAGGTGCTCAGAGGACCAGGAGAGGCAGCAGGGACGCGGTAGGGCTGCCCAGAGGACCAGGAGCCTTTAGTGCACGGACAAGAACTTGAATGGTTTTTAGTTAATTGGTTTGTTTTAAAATTCTCCAGTGGTGCTCGACAGCCTCAGTGTGAGAGCGGAGAGGATAGTGAGCAAGTTGTCGGTAGCGTGTTACTTCCGGAGTACAAGGCCATCCGACGTGTCTCCTGTAGCACGCCCCATCCCCATGCTCTGAGTCAGCCTGCGTGCATACCCGGGGTGTCCTCGGGGAAGCAGTCGGTACATGGGGGATGGGCGGTGTCATGGGGTGCATAATGCATCCCAACCCTGCCACCTCCCGTAAAATGGCCGTGCCCTCATTCCTGGGACCCGTGAATGACCCCTTTTATGGCAGAGGGACTTTGCAGGTGTGATTAGGGATCTGGAGCTGGAGTAACTCCTGGGATTACCCCCGGGGCCCTAAATCACTGGCATCTTCAAGGGGACGGAGGAGGCAGGTGTACGTGACCTCGTGTGTCCCACCATTGCTGCATTCTGTGGGTCAGAAGCAAGTCTACCTCCGTGCTCCAGGGGACGGGTATGACACGAGGGGGTGGGGATCGAGGGCATGACCCTCGAGTCCGCCTGCCCTCCTTCTTACGGTCCTTGGCACCAGGGTTGTGCTTATTGAGCATTAAGCATTACTTTTTTGGGACACGAGCATAAGACACGCTCTGCTGATGTTTCCCACAAGGAAGAAGACATCGGTGTCCTCCTCCACCCCGGCCCCTGAACTCCAGAATTCAAATGTACTCAGCAACGTACCGCCATGGAGAGACAGTCCGGATAGAGTGCGAACTGATGTTTGAAAGACAGGGATCGGAAGAAATACGCTGTGACGATGGGAAATGGACGGAACCCCCCAGATGCGTCGGTACGCAGCCCCTACGACCAGCCCTCCGCGAAGGGAAGGCCGTACGTGTCGCTGAGGGGTCTCTTCTCTTTAACTGTCCCCATGCAGAGGACACGGAGCAGAGGACCTGTGGGGAGCCACCCCTTGTTGAGAATGGCGCAGCGCACCCACATTCCAGGGTTTATTACAACGGGGATAAAGTGGCCTATGTGTGTGACAGTGGCCATCGTCTCCATGGGCCGAAAGAAGTCACGTGTGCACGTGGCACGTGGACTCCGCCCCCTGCATGCATTGGTACGTGTGGTACATTGAACAGCAGTAGCTGAGCCCATCGTGTGAGGATTTCCATTCTCTTCGGGTGGTGGGTGTCTGCAGAGCAGGAGACCACGGCCTGGAAGAGATGGGAGCCCTGCTCTGTATGTGGGTGCAGGGGGTCCTCTGCAGCACCGCAGCCAATGTACAGAACTGGCAAACCGAAAACACAATTCGGAATGGGTGTCCAAATGGGTTGAGTGACTGACCATGGTCATGACCTACGTCCTCTTCATGTGGCACAGACTTAGGCTAGCACGCCCTGCTCCCGGCTGTGACACCTGGCCATCCTGAGCCCCCTGCCCTCCGAGACGCCCCCCTGTCCTGTCTCACTGACAGGCACGTCCGCGGGCCGCTGTCCTTCCTGACCTCCCTCTCATGTCCTGGGCAGATCCTGGAGGAACCCCCGCAAACGTGCGTCCGGACGATGCTGATTGCGTGACGGGAACGCTCTTCAAGCGGCTAGAGCAGTTAGCTGAGTGAGAGGCAGACTCCAGAGAGGGGACGAAGGGAAATTTTCATCCTTGGGTCGACTGAGCTCAGAGATGAAGAGACGTGAACGTGGGCGATGAGAATGGGCAGGTCGAGAATGGAACTTTAGGTTAAAGAGCACTTTTGGCCTTTGTGTCTGTCTTAAGAATGTCTAGATCATAATTCCTTCACAAGCAAGGGAAGTGAAAATGTCCTTGTTCTAAGTAAATGTTAAAAGTACTTGAGCTGAGTAACATTTCTCTCAGTTCTGCTGAATTTAGAAATCAATTGTCCTGGACTGTATAGGATAAACTTTGAGGTACTATCATACGGGGAACTCTAGTACATCGTTAGGTTGTTGTTAAGATCCTGTTAAATTTGAAATAGCCTCTTTTCTTAGAAAACAGTGAGAACTGTAAGCCTCCACCGGATGTCATGAACGGGGCTGTTGTTGGCGGATTGTTGGCAAGCTACACGGCAGGGTCCTCAGTGGAATATCGATGCAACGAGTATTACCTACTGAAGGGACCGCAAAGGTCTCATTGTCAGCAAGGACAGTGGTCCTCTCCACCTGTTTGCTTAGGTAAGACAGGCAACACACTGAAATTTTTAAAAAGTCCCCCCCCCCCCCCAACTTTGTTGATGCAATTGGCATATGACATTGTGTAGGATGACGGTATACAATGTGATGATTTGGTTACATGTGTATAGTATTGTGAAATGATTACAATACGGTCACTTAACATGGCCTGTCCCTCATACAATTACCATCTTTGCTTCTTTCTAATAAGAGCATTTGGTATCTACTCTCTCGGTAACTTGCAGGTACACAAAACAACATCATTAATGCTCGTCACCATTCTGTACATTTGTTCCCTAGAACTTCTCTTAAAGCAGAAGACATTGAACTTCTTTTACCATTATGTTTGTATTTTTATGTGATTTTCATACAGTGTTTTATAGAAGGGGAATAATGATGTTGTGGTAATTGGTTCTTTTTTCTAAGTTTCCTTTACCATTTCTATAAGTAGAAAACCCCCAATAGCTTAGGGTCTAGGACTACATTAGTTCTTACCCCACTACTTTTAAAAATTGTGTTGAAATACGAACAGGAAAACTACCATTTTAACCATCTTTAGTGGCATTTCAGTGCCATTCAGTATAGTTGCATTTCTGTACCTTTCATGTTGCCTCTCTCCTGACGGAAATTTCCCCTTAGTATACTCCTAAGTGTCTCTGCTTCTGGTGTGCTCAGGAGGTCATTTAAAGAGAATGATCCATCTGATTCTTTCCTTGGAAGAGTAATTGTTCGTAGCTTTCCTTGCCCCCACTTCCTCACTTGAATGGTTGGTCACCTTTTTTTTATATCTTGTTGAACAAATAAAACATGTTCGTACTTACTCTAAATACATGTGGGATTGAGGCATGGTATAACTAATGCTAATGTTGCAGTTGTCTACATCATTACCTAAAGAGATAACTGAGAAAATAATATTCACCTCTCATTTCAAGCCTATAGATTTGCCTCATTTTTTTAACTTTGCTACTCAGTTACATTTAAAAGTAATGGCACTGGTCACTGATATCATAAAGATACTAAGAAATGTATATATTCCGTTGATAGTAGTAAAAAGTGCATACTGTATTCATATGTGTGAGGAGCTTTGATAATGATACATGTTCAATATAAAATACTGGTTTCTATGCCTGTCATTTTTATTTTAAAAATATATCATTTCATGTTTGTCAGATGTAAACAACTTCGAGGTACGTTGTCTTTCAGAGCCATGTACTGTGAGCCTGGGTGACATGGACAGAAATCACATAGAAATGAAGTGGAAGTTGGAAGGAAAGGTCTTACATGGAGATTTGATAGATTTTGTGTGTAAACAGGGATATGATTTATCTCCATCAATCCCTCTGTCTGAATTATCTGTGCAGTGCAATAGAGGAGAAGTGAAATATCCTCTGTGCTTGAGAAAAGGTAAAAACGATTGTGCTTTCTGACCATTTCCATGTCGCCACGTGGGTTCAGGGTCTAAGACTCAGAGCAGCTCACCACCAACACCTTCTATTCCATAAAGTTGGGAATGATCTGATCAATTTCCAGTCCACACACACACTTAAGTAGGAGATTGGGCTGACATCCTTTAATTCCAATAGGCCGTGATTATAAAGGGGGAGATCAGGAAGTTTGATGCATGTCACCAGGCTACCCTCTGGGAGCAATACCGACTGTCAGCTTCGCTCTCCTAGTGGCTTCCTGGTGAGCTTCCATCAGGAAAGGGCTTCATGCAGAGCTGGAGGTTTCCTGTCCATCATGGACATTGGACTAGGGCTTCAAAGAAGAAAAAAGGGAGAGAATTTATACAGAAAGCGTAGTGTCAAGCGGAATCCCATACACTTGGACCTTCAGCTAGGCAGAAAGGGAAAAGTAAAACCATGGTTGTCAACACTTTACGAATTTTAAATGTGTATTTGAATGTTAAGAAATTCTGATTGCAACAATAAATGTTATAGTCTGAAGTTCTGAAAGCACCAGATACTGAGTGTAGCAATTTACCGTGTCTTTTGAAAATTATTTTTGCAGAATCTAAAGGAGCATGTGCATCTCCTCCGCTTATTAAAAATGGAGTCATTATTAGTTCAGTAGTAGACACCTATGAAAACGGTTCCTCAGTAGAATACAGGTGTTTGGATCACCATTTCCTACAGGGATCTAGAGAATCCTATTGTTTACAGGGAGTGTGGACCACACCGCCATTGTGTTTAGGTATGTACTAAACATATCTCTGTTTAATAAAATAGAACAGTATTTTTTCACTTACTGTGTTATTTGTGTCGTTACAACACTAACATAGTTCTTAACGTGCTAATATGTGTTGCCCGGTTGGAGTGCCTGTGGAGTTGGACATCGACCAGGGACCTCAGAGAAAAATGGCAGGCCCTGTTCTGTAAGCTCCAAATAGACTTTCTGACTCTAATGCTAATTCTCACTAACTTGCTTGACACTCCGGTGCCTGGAAATGTTAAGGTCATCCTGCAACACAGTGCTTCTTGGCAGTACCAAGAGATGCCAAGATAGTTTTCTTTTAATTTTTCAGAGCCTTGCACATTATCTTCTGTTGAAATGGAAAAGAATAATTTACTGCTGCAATGGGATTTTGACAACAGACCATATATTTTCCATGGCGAGTATATTGAATTTCTTTGTAGGAGAGATACTTATACAGCTAATTTATCTATTACTGGATCTGGACTTAGAGTGCAGTGTGACAGAGGGCAGTTAAAATACCCCAGATGTATTCATAGACAAAGGTAAGAGGCTCGTATGTACAACTTTGTTTTGTTCATTTGTTTCTGGTCACACTGTTAGTTAAGAGATTCATCATGTTGTAAATTTCAGAAATAGTAGGTTCTACAATACTTCTACTTAGTATTATAAAGAAAATAATTTTCTTAATTTTTTTTTTAAACCAAGCAAGTTCCTAGAAATAGTAACTAATTGAAAAAGCTTTCTGAGTTGTCTAAACTGAAGGCATTGTGTGCTATTTGGTATTTGTGACACTCTGTCAATTTTGGTAAATAAATCCATTTATGTGTGCCATATTTAAATATGAAAAATTAACCTGTTTTCTGAGATAGAAAAAGGCATATTTTCTCCCACTTTCCAGTATGGGTTGATGTATAACTAATAAAGATTGGAAACACAGTTGTAGAAATCTTTCTACTGGTAGAAGAACATGTTAGTAACAATGGTAAAATTATGGTAGTTATTATGAGAAACACATTTCTATATAAAATTTGGAATCCCTTATTAAAGTGTTTCCTCACATGACAATTTTAAAATATTATTTTCTACTTGTTAAAGAATGGAAAATGATTTTTTAAAAGGAAAACATTCAACTAATACAGTAAAATGATGGGTATAAAACTTTCATTTTTTACTTTTTCACTGTGGTTAAGATCAGAATAGAAACTTTTTATATGCTATTTAAATGTGTTAGTGTATTTTGGATTTGTGATCCCTAAGACAAAAAGAAGTAACTAACTTAGAAAAAAAACATTTTTTTCAAAGTCAAATGAGTTTATTCCGAAAAGGCCTCAGTACCAGGCTAAGAACGTGGGCCCCCCACGCCCACTCCAAGACCCAGAAAAATTTTTTAAAAACGGTGTTAATGTAGTAAATGACATCAAGTTTATAAAAGGGAATTGGTGGTATAATTTTACAAGTGTGTTTTCATGCTCTCTGAAGTACCTGGAGAAAACAATGACTATAATTGAACTATCAAAGCGCTGAGTCCATAATAAACATTTGGCCAGAAATAATGTTTATTTAAAAAATCTCTCTGTCTCTCTTATCAAGGACGCTGTCTTATCAAGGACCCGTAAGGACATAAACGGCAGAAAGAGGAATCGTATTTCAACACTTTATAAAATCCTTTCTGAAACAGCTTGTAGAAGAAATACGTTGATTTAAAAACCTCAAAGTTTCCATTTGCTTGAAGGTTTGAATCTAAATGTTTATGCTGAGCATTTTCTTTATTGATCAGTAAGGCCAGACCACGTGCTTCCGCCTCTAGGCGGAATGGCTTCACGAGGAACCTGGTTGTAAGTGCATGACTCCCTGCTGTGACAGTGGTCCACACGCAGAATACTTCCGTGTTCTAGTGCCCCTTCCCTTCCATTGTTTTTAATTCCGTGTCTCCCCCAGGATTAAAAGATAACAAACACCCAAAGGGGAGACAGTCTTCCTTGTGTGAGAGGATTTCCTTTATTGAGCACGGAAGAGCCTTTGGGGTGTCCCCATTAGATATGAGATGTGACAGCACCGGCTGCGGGGAGGAGGAAGTGAGGCCAAGAGCGCCCTGTCCCAGCCGGCTGTGGTGTCATGGTGTCCTGTCCACGGGCAGCAGTAGCGGGGCCGTCCAGGAGCTGCCGAGAGATTTTGGGGGTGCAGTCACCCCAAGTCATGTGACTTGCGGGGTGCAAGTCCTGTCCAAATGTGGTGGGATACCCTGGGGGAGGCAGCAGTGGGAGCGGGTGGGGACAGCAGGACAGTGTCCGTGCTGGGAATGCTGCTGCTCCTGCAGGGGTCTGACTGTCCGGAAGCCGTGGGTCCCGGCACTGGCTCCCTGCAGGGTGGCTCAACTGGAGGGAACCTTCGCTCTGGAGCTCAGGGCTCTTCCTCTCGAGGGCCTGGCTCCGCGACTGGCCCACGGGAGGCATCAAGACAAGGCCCCAGCTCAGGGCAGCTCCGAGGGGTCGTCCCGGCATCAGAGCTGCGGCTTGGAAGTCCCTGCAGCACCTCGTCCATCCTGTGTCCTATCACTCCATCCTACAGGTGGGTCCTGAGTGTTGGCCCTGAAGTCCCTTGTGGCCACTTCCAGGTGGGTCAGGCCGGCTCTCAGAACAGCGCGGGGCTCGTGGGGGCCGCCAGGCAGTGCCCTAGGCGAGAGCTGAAGGGAAGGCAGTAGGAGCTCTTCTGGTGGGGTCAGCGCAGGCCCAGGTCGGGCTCCGCGGGTCCACATCCCATGGTGACTGTCGGGAGGGTCCGCAGACTGTGGTGACTAGTCGTCGGGCAGGTCCGCAGACCGTGGTGACTGGCCGTCGGGAGGGTCCGCAGACCGTGGTGACTGGCCGTCGGGAGGGTCTGCAGACCATGGTGACTGACTGGCAGAAAGGTCTGCAGAACGTGGTGACTGGCCATTGGGAGGGTCTGCAGAACGTGGTGACTAGCTGTCAGAAGAACCAGGCTGCTGCAGTGCAAACTGGAAAACATGGGGACTGAACTGGCCGCTCGGAAGCCACTGCTCACAGAACGAACAGCGTGGTTCCACGGGACCCCATTGGGGTAAGGACAAGGAACAGGCGAGCGTGGAGTGAGCTGGGCGACAGGGTGCTGGTGAGGGGCACAAAGGTGAGGAGGAGGGCTCTGCATACAGGGGGAGACATTTGAGCGTGCTCCGAGTTAAGTGGCAGAGGGTCACAAAGGACAGGAGGAAGATGCTGGGGGGTATCCTGGGTCCTGGTGGCAGACGCCCCAGGCAGGCTAGGCAGACATGGGACCCGAGGCTCCAGGCTTGGAGGAAGGGCTGTTTTGTGGGTGGAATGAGGTGATTCGGGTCATGGGTTTCTTCTGCCTCTGCCCCAGAAGGGACATCACCCCCTGAGAATGTGGGCAGACGTGCGTGGAGAGAGGGTAAGGCCTGAGAAGACCAGAGCACCCTGGAGCCAGGCGGGTAGAGAGCAAGTGACGGATGCGCCAGCAGCTGGGGAGGACTTTGTGACACAGAAGCAGGCCCTGCAAGGTGACCCACCCATTAGCACTCCCATTGGCCGTGGGAGGTGGTGAGGAGAGTGTGACCCTAATGGCCATGTTGTTTTCAGAGCGCTCTGCATTGTGAGAGAAGTCTTCCTGGTGGTGGAGGTGAAAGCCCAGTTTGCTTGGGCTTTCCCGTTGGTTCAGGCGCTAACAAAGATCTGGGCCCCCGCCGTGGTGATCGCCCTTGGCAGTCTGCGGGGAGACTGTCAGCAGGAAGTGAAGAATTCCTAGATATGAAAACACTGGAGAACATCCCACATTACACCTGGATTCCGAGGAGTCAGCACGGTTCCTCCGGAGGAAGAGGGTTGCACGTGGGGTGCAGGTGAGGTCCAGCCGTAACGGACGAGGTGTCCTGACAGACTTGTTCTCAAGTGCAAGTCGGAGACTAGGTGTTCGACAAAGTTTCCGTCTGACAGGGATTTCAGTGTGGTTTGAGGCACTTGCACTGTTGTGTGAGGAAACAATTCAGTTGCTACATTTACTTAGCACCATGTCCATTTGTCTATGATCAGGTATTTTCAGATGCACACTTTTAACATAATTCACTCTTATGTCAAATGGAAGAGCAAGTGTTGCACGTTGTAAACCCGTTCCAGCCAGGCACGTGGGCACAGGACGAAGGGCAGACGTCCCTCGTGCCTCACATGGCCGCTCCTGCTCGCCGAGGTCCCCCCGTGGCGGCCGTCAGGGCATTTGTGCTGTGCTGACTTTCGCTTCCTGGGTGAATAGCTAATGTCAGGATAGCCTTTCTTCCGATAAATTCTAAGCTCGCTTGTTTCGTTTGAATGTTTAAACACACTAGCCAATATGCAGAAAGTGTATAGTTAAAGTAGAAAATTGAGACCACCACGTTGTTTTTATTTTCTTTCAAACAAAGTAGGACATGGGGAAGGGGTCTGAAGTTTCTTAGCAAGCTTTGAGACTGGGTGAGTGGCAGGAGGGGGCTGACTGGAGGCCTGGGGTCGCTGTGCGGCTTTATTCGCATCGGGGGTACTCCATGGTCCCTTCCTGACACAACACTCGAAATGATTCCCCTGATGTAGTGGCATGGTGTCCCGGTGCACACGTGAACTCCACGATGTCCCCTGTTTTTGAATAGTGCTTTTTGTCATCTTTCCATTTTAACCGTATCTTATTTTTATTCATGTTTTCTTCAGATATTACACATGGAGCTTGAAGAAAGAAAAATATAAAAACAATTAATAACCTTTTCTTTTAGGGACTAAGGAAGCTTCAACCTAAGGAATATTTTAGAATACAATAAGATTGTGAGCTAATTGACATGGCTGGTAGACACACACCCGTCCCTGGGACTGTGTCTGCCACTTCCCAGACTGAGCCTGTGCGGGCATCTTTCTGGCCTCTGCATCAGGCCGCACCAGTCCTGAGTCACACACCGGGAAACTGAGGGCAGGGGAGGTCGGGCGGAGACAGTGTGCCAAGGCCACAGAGTGTTTTAGGTGGGGATGATGTGCAGTCTTACTCTTCGTCTGAAGTACGTGGGCACCCTGGTGACTGCACATCAAGCAGAGACACATGATTGTGTTCTTTTGTGGTCATGCTTTCTCATTCTTTGTTTCCCGTTCAACTAGCATTGACTACATACAAATAGTCCACATTTATTCACATTCTGCTACCTTCAATCTATGGTTACCTTTTTCTCTTAGGCCCACAGTGTGGAAGGACAACTATAGAAAACCACAAATCTTTAATAGGCTGTCTTTTATTAAAATGCAACTGCCTATACATATCTGTATCTATTATATCATCTATCAACTGTCATCTATCTAATTTATCCTATATATCATCTATCTACATCTGTCATCTCTTATCAATCTGTATATCCTATGTATCATCTATCATCTAATCATCTGTCTCATCTATCATCTATCTAATCGTCTATCTAGCCTATCATCTATCAATCATCTGTCAGCTATCATCTATCTACCTACCTACTATCTATCTATATCTATCCATCAGTCATCTATCATCTATCTGTATCACCTTTATTCTCTCTGATAAACACAGGCTGCTTAGATCATGGACATACATACACATGTGGTTTTGAATGCCAACTCTATCTCATTCTGCCTTCATTTGTCAATTCAGTATAACCTGATGAAACTTTATGAAATAATACATATGACTTCTGACATCCAAACATTTTTGAGAGTTCAAGACATTCAGATGCTGTTTATATCCAAAAAGATACATTATCTGAACTCTAGATATTGTTCAAAGATATCTTCCAGAACTTTCTCAAGGTTACTATTGCGAGCACAAATTTACCTTCTTGAGTGCTCAATACTTCTTTCAATTCAAAGACTCAGTCTTACCTCAAAATAAAATTATGTCCTCAGATAATGCTAACCAGTTCCTTAGAAGGTCTGTTATTCTCTTTAGAGACGTGGAGTTTCTAGTTGATTGCTGTTACAATGTGACTGTAAACAACATTTCATATGTTTAAGGCCTTGCCTATTTACTAGAGGCAAGCTGCTACCACATTAGAGAAATTCTCCCATGCTAAAAATTTTAACTTTGAAGGTATTATTGACTTTCTTTTTGACCTAAGTATTTTGCATTCTAGCCTAGCCCTAATGAGACTGGTAAGGCCTTAGATATAGTAAAAAATTATGTTCTAACACAACCTATTAACTCATAACCTGATGAAACTTTATGAAATAATACATATGACTTCTGACATCCAAATGTTTTTGAGAGTTCAAGTCATTCAGATGCTGTTTATAGCCAAAAAGATATATTAGCTGAGCTCTAGATGGTTCTCCAAACATGTTTTCCAGAACTTTCTCAAGGTTACTATTGCAAGCACAAATTTACCTTCTTGAGTTCTCAACGCTTCTTTCAATTCAAAGACTCAGTCTTCTCTCAAAATAAAATGATGTCCCCAGATAATGCTAACTGATTTGTGTTCTTAAAGCTTAGAAATGGTAATACCTATGTTGCGTCTTACACTTCGCTATCTGCTCAATCAAACTTGAGATTTAGAATTTACCTTAGAAATTCAACACTTATTTTTCCTATGAAATCTAGTTTGGGTATCTTTCTAGACTATTCTGACTTGGGTAAATTACTCGGCTCTCCAGTACTGCCACTTCCAGGATGTGCAGCCCAGGGTTTGCTATGACCTCCTGCAGAAGGAGCCACATGAAGGGAGAGAACGATTTGGCTCTGGTCCACAGTGAGGTCAGTTCCTGTTTTAAAGCAGCTTTGTCATGGTTTCCGCAGGAATTCCCACGCTTCGCGCCTTCCTGACACACAGATTTATCTGTACAGCAAGCTCTCAGCCCAACGGTGGCATGCGAGCTCCTCTAGAGTGTGAGTCCACGACCCCTGGGCTAGAGAGGCGCACACCGCACACGTGCCCCGATTGCTCAGGGTACAGGAGAGGGTGAAGCACTCACCTATGCACCTGGGTGGTTCCGACCACTTGGCATCACTACACGTTACAGATGGAGAACCCTGGAGCTCGTAGTAGGCCTGGCATTGGTATTCGACTCTTGACCCCGGAAGATACGTTTCTGATAAGAAGGAGGTGACGTCACCATTGTTGATGGCAGGAGGACGCCCACACTTTGCTGTGGATTCTGAAAAACAGCATTTTATATGTTGAGGGAAAATCTGTACTTAAAGGAGAAACTATCTAAATAAATTACAAAGCTCAACCCTATCTTGCATTTTAAAGCTTGTATCTGAAAAATGGCCCAGATAATGCACACTCAAATCAGGACTACAAGCACATGTGCCCTTCGGTTCTTGACAAAGGAAATACCAGAGTGAAAACACTTACTATAGCATGTTGGCAGGTGTGTCCAGCCATCCTTGTCACACACCATGGAGCCGGTGGTGTTGCCATCTCGGTTTTCGTATCCATCCAGGCATTTGTAGTCCAGCTTGTCATTGAGTTTGAACGGTTTGCCGGTAATTACGGCGATGGCATTCTCAAATACTGGCATGCAACAATGTTCTAAAGCAAAATGAAATGGAGAATTGTATTTCTAATGCCGTGTCCTGTGTAATCCAACTAAGAAAATCTCATTCAGAAATAACGCACTTGACCATAAGCATGCATGGATAGTAAAGTAATGCTTCAAAACGTGGACTGTCAGTGTCATGTTGTGCTGAGGACTCAGATACCATGAAAACATCTGACGAGAGCTGTCGGTCCCCTGTCAGACACACTCGGTGCATCTACAGAGACTTTCAATACGTATGTCACACACAACTGCAGGTTAATTTCTTTAAGGAAATCTGTGCTCTCCGCTACCCAACACATGTCTTCTCAGCTATGGGTCTGGCTTAATGCCCTAGATTACAGACACTGGAAGCCAACGGGGGTCTAATAGAGAAAACAACGTGATAACCAATCCCCAGTTCTTGTTTCAGCAACTGTCAGATAAATGTTTACCTTTAAACATTGAAGGCAGAGGCAGCCGTGGAGAGCGGAATGGAAATCTAGGTGGGAGTTGTCCTAGACGTCTAGCATTTTCTCTAAGCCGGGGTTTTAAAAGATCTTCGACTTCCCAGCCCTGTGCATTTATGGTTCTTTCTGATTCAGGAAAAAGGCTTTCTGGAGAAGGGTCTAAAAATTAAATGAGAATATATAATTAATCATGGCCAAAGCAAACTGCATCTGTCAGAGACAAAGAAGTTGCTGTGTGTGGCATGTAGAGAGGTATCAGATAGATCCTGACATACTGGGTTCTATCCACCCTTCAAGTTCATGCAGGACTCTCTGAACAACAACATATGTGTCGTGAGAACATATTTCTAAAATCAACTTACCACGGACCTGATTTTATCACTGACATTTATATTATTTAATGTAACACTCTGGTGTTATGGAAGCATAAAACTATCCTCTCCCATTAAAAAACACAAGTGCTAAAGTTTTTAAGTTGCACACAAATGAAAATCAGTATTTTTCAATAATGTAATCGGAGAAACTGGAACACACCAGAGAAGCATTTTAAAATTTCAAACCAGTTTTGTTAAAATGAGCCACATTTCTGCTGATAGGTTTGCTGCCCCTGCACTCTCGGAAGTCCCTGTCTCCAAAACCATCCCATACGTCATGACATCCAGGATGTGGCAGTGACGTCACAATCTACCACTGCGCCTGCACCTCCCTCCTCCCCCGCCTTCCGAGGCTTCTGAAGTTCTCGTCAGGACGGTTTACAAATGTTCTGTTTGTCCCTCGGGACCCCGGCAGGTTGATTCCAGGACCCCTCACAGATACATCAGCATCCATGGGGGCTCAGGCCCTTCTAAATGGGGACCCGGGCCTGGGTGCTTTCAGTGGGGACACTTAGGAAGCTGTGTTGAGTCGTTATGGTTCTTAGTTCAGAGAATTGTCCGAATTAAGTCATGCACCAAACCTGGCGTGCAGCGCACTGTGAGGTGCAGAATGTGCAGTGACGCGTGTTCTACGCGGACCCGGTGCTCGATGGGGCCCATAGAGCTCAGAGTGTTCACTTAGGCGGCCTTGAAAATACGAGGACTGGGTGGTCAACTAAACTGACCGGCAGAGAGTCATAAGGAGAATCTGTCAATTTAGTAATAGGAGTCAGTTTTTAAAAAATTAAGAATTTCAGTATTTGTCCATGTCTGAAAACTAAGGCACACGTATTGGGATTACACTGAAAATGAAGCAGCTATTATAATTTCTTACAATAGATATATCTGCTGCTCATAGCTAATGTTATTGAATATTAAATTGATAC